>PVKV010029848.1:0-23055 GCA_004027835.1 Alouatta palliata | reverse complement strand
TTGGGGTTGCTCTTCTTGAGGAATATCTTTGTGGTGTTCTCTGTATTTCCTGAACTTGAATATTGGCCTGCCTTCCTAGGTTGGGGAAGTTCTCCTGGATAATATCCTGAAGAGTATTTTCCAGCTTGGATTCATTCTCTCCATCACATTCAGGTACACCTATCAAACGTAGATTAGGTCTTTTCACATAGTCCCATATATCTTGGAGACTTTGTTCATTCCTTTTTACCCTTTTTTCTCTACTCTTGCCTTCTCATTTTATTTAATTGAGTTGATCTTCGAGCTCTGATATCCTTTCTTCTGCTTGGTCGATTCGGCTGTTGAAACTTGTATATGCTTCACAAAGTTCTTGTGTTGTGTTTTTCAGCTCCATCAATTCACTTCCATTCCTCTCTAAGTTGGTTATTCTCGTTAGCATTTCATGAAATCGGTTCTTAGTTTCTTTGCATTGGGTTAGAACAGGTTCTTTTAGCTCACTGAAGTTTCTTATTACCCACCTTCTGAAGCCTGATTCTGTCATTTCATCACACTCATTGTCCATCCAGCCTTGTTCCTTTGCTGGTGAGGAGTTGTGATCCCTTGTAGGAGGAGAGGTGTTCTGGTTTCAGGTGTTTTCTTCCTTTTTGTACTGGTTTCTTCCCATCTTTGTGGATTTATCTATGTGTGGTGTTTGTGGTTGGTGATTTTCAGATGGGATCTCTCACTGGACATCCAGTTTGTTGACGATGAAGTTATTTCTTTCTGTTTCTTAGTTTTCCTTCTAACAGTCTGGCCTCTCTGCTGTAGGACTGCTGAGGTCCACTCCCAGCCCTGCTTGCCTGGGGATCACCTGCAGCAGCTGTAGAAAAGTAAAGGTTGCTGCCAGTTTCTTCTTCTGCTGTCTTTGTCCCAGAAGATTACCTGCCAGATGTCAGTCTGAGCTCTCCTTTATGAGGTGACTCGTTGGATATATGGGGGTCAGGGAGCTGCTTGAGGCAACAGAGTGTTCTTTATAGTAGCTCAAGTGCTGAGCTGTGAGTTCCGTTGCTCATTCAGAGTTGCTGGGCAGGTACATTTAAGTCTGCTGCAGCAGAACTCATAACCCCCTTTTTTTCCCCAGGTGCTCTGTCCCGGGGAGTTAGGGCTTTATTTATGAGTTTCCCTTGTGCTGCTGCCTTTTTCTCAGGGCTGCCTTGCCCAGCGATGAGGCAGCCTAGTCACTGCCTGCAGAGGCTTTGCTGAGCTGGTGTGGGCTCCGCCCAGCTGCCGTGTGAACTTCCCTGCAGTCCAGTTTATACCGGTGTAGTTAGAACTGCCTCTGCAATGGCAAACTCCCTCCGTAGTGGCAGACTGCCTCAGTAATGGTGGACGCCCCTCCCCCACAGAGTTGGACCATCCTGGGTTCAGCTGTGCTTGCTGTGAAACTCTCGATCCAGAGCGTTTCTGATGGCTGTTTTTTTGTGGGAGTGGGACCAGCTCAGCCTGATCACCTGGCTCTCTGCCTCAGAGCGTCTTTTTTAGTTGAATGGTCGACTGTCTCCCAGGTGTTCCAGCCGCCTGTTGAAAAGGCGTCGGGATCTGTGTGCCGGCTGAAACCGCGGGTGCTGGCGTTTTTTCCCCCAGGAAATCTCCTGGCCTGGCTGCCTATTTCAGTCCCCTTTTTTTAATCAGATGAATGGGCGGCTCTGCCTTCCCGGAGCTCCAATTGCCAGCTAAAATGGCACCCGGACCCACGTGTTTTGTATGGGGAACCGCTGCGCCGGGGCGCCGCTCCAAACAGCGGCAGCAAAGACAGCTGCGCCAGCAAAAACAGCAGCGCCAGCCGCACCAGCTAAAATACCCGCACCGGCCAAACCAGCTGCACTGGCGACCCTTGGGGCTCCTCCCCCTGGGAATATCCTGGTCTGTGGGCAATAAAAATCCGTCTGGGTATGTGGCGTCCACTCACCCTCCATGCTTTCACTGGGAGCTGCAATCCTCAGCTGCTCCTAATCGGCCATATTCGCCTGAGTAGGTCATAACTTTGTTTTATAAGACTTGACATCTCAGTTCAGACAATATTTCATTTTTTAAAATAAGCAAAAGGGTGACCACTTATTTGTAGGCTCGCATTTCTTCTCTGGACTATATGTGTGTATATATATATACACACATATATCCCATACACACACACATATATCCCATATATATATATATATATATATATATATATATATATATATTTTTTTTTTTTTTAAAAGAAATACTTCCCGGTTGTGGCTGTGACTAAGTGCTCATTAACTTTATCATCAGCAAGTACTCATTCATTCCTAGTTGGGCCAGGTGCCTCAATTAGGAAATGGCACCATTGGATCTGGAGTTATAGAAAGTTTCTCGTTTTACCTGTAATGGGAAGATGCATGTGTCTGAGAAGGGTTTAACTTCACATATCTGAAAGTAAGTGCAATCCCAAGGGATCTGTTTTGTGTGAGTCTCTAGATAGCAAGATGTAAGATGAGAGGGGAAAGAGGGGGGTGGTATATTCCCTTGCTTGGAAACAGACTCTGGTGTCTATCACTAAAATACAGATATGCACATGTCTATATTCCCCTGAAATAAGTCCTGTAACGAAGGCATCTCCCCCTGGAGAGTGGCATATTTAATTAGAATGGATTTATGTGGGGTAGCCACGTAGGATAGCCTCCAGAGATGAACATCTTGTTATGGGGAAACCCAAGAGGTGTAGCCGCCAATCTTCCTCCAGCAGACTTGGGACACTATGAACAGTGAAGCAGAGAATGTTCCGCCTCTAATGCAGATACAAAGCCAGACTCCCTGGCTTCTACTCGTTTTGTAAGAATTGGCTCTTAGAACCCAAGTGTACCACCTTTTGCTGAAATAAGCAAACTGATTTCTGTGGTCAAAGTTGAAACCCCGAAAACCTATTTCTTGGCTTCATAGCAAGAAGGAAGGGTCTGCTGTCAATTAGCAGGAAGGAAGCATCTGCTGTCACTTAGCAAGAAGGAAGGTCTCCCTCCTATCCAAATTCCTATTATATTGGATTTCTAAATATAAGGTATACACATCCTTTAAATGCAAATAAATATTCCATTCTTTCCTCTACCACCAAAAAAGTACTCTTGACAATGCACAAACTAGGTCCATTTTTTTCATTAATCCCTTCTAAAAGACAGTTTAAAGATTTTACATGGTAAAATCTTATTGCATAAAGAGAATACCGTAATGATTTTAAAGAGAGAGTATTTTATGTAGTTTCAGTTTTTAAAACACAAAAACGATGGGTAAACATGTTATTAGAATATTAAATAATGGAATGTCAAGATACCATGGCTCCTTTCAGCTGACAAAAAATACCTTATAAATCTTTGCAACAATTCTTTGGATAAGGCAGGGAAGGTATTACTATCACTCACAGCCCACCAGCAAATCTTATCATCCTCTGCTAAGTTCAGAAACTATAAAATAATTAGAGACTGCAAATTCAAATACTATAATAAAAATTTCAAATTGAATTGGAGACTGTGTTAAACTATAATATGACTGAAAGTGCCACTGATACATGTATCTATCATCCTAACTGCTCTGGTCACTTTTATTAGCTAACTAGAAATTTCTAATCCAAAATTTATCTAATCCTTACTACTGTTAATTTATAAGTGACCGCAGAGCCACATGAGAAGGCTGGGGTCACCTCTGTTATCCAGCATGTGCAATCCATAATAACCCAACAGTTTAATAGAAACATTTTCTATCAGAGAAAGCTGACCAGAATGATTTCTGTCTTACATTGTGCACATATACCAGGCTATGCTGATGACCCTCAGCAATTCTGTTAAAGTTTTAGAAAACTGCTTTATCAGGAGGCTTACCAAATAAACCACAGATTATTTCACAGAACAGCATCAGAAAGAAACTTTCCAGGGTTTAGCAAAAAGATACAGGCAAGGAACACAGGCTTAAATAAGGAATCAGCAGCTCCAGAAGAAGAGGGAGACAGGGGAGCACACGGCCTCCCAGGGTTCATTCTGCTTCTTGAACTGCTGGTAGTAAAGTTAATCTGTAAATGCTTTGAGGTGATTAACAAGCTGGGCATCACTCTAAATGTAAATAAGTCCCATTTCATTTCCTCGAGGCTGAGTCTGATTGGGGCAGTCACCAGCTACTTAGCTTGCTGATCAATGTAAGATCCACAGTCTAGTTTGTAATTAACCCTGTCTTCTTATGAAGTCAAAGCTTAGCAAACTCATCTGTAAATACAAGCACACCCAGAGACCTCGTTCTCCACAGGTTCATGGTGGAGAAGTTGGTTTGTCATACATGGAAAGCCATGTTAAAATCTGAAAGTCTTGTGTTGATGGATTGCTTACCAAATATTTGGTAGAAGGTGATGTCGTTTCCTTCAACCAACAAAGCTGAAAAGTAATTTGAAAGCACATCCTAGCAATTGAATTTTGGTCCTGTTTCTGATAACAAGATTTCTAGCCCTTCAACTTACAGCTTCTGGAAGGAGCACAGTGAATTATTTATCTCGCACTGGCTTGGTCGCTGTCTCTGCGTAGGCTCTGTTCATTCCTCTATCTTGTCGTAATGAGCCAGGTCACCACTGAACTGAACTGAAATCACGACTGCTCAGTGTGGCCCGCTTTATGGGTCTGGATGGCCTACTTTACATTGTTTGTTCTTCACTGAAGTTGGTATGCTGGTGTAAGATTGTATAACTGCTTTACCCCGGGAACCCTCATAAAAATGAGAGGGTTGGCTCATAAAACTATCCCACTATGCAAAACTGTAAATAACTTCCTTAGAGGCAGGACAAATTCAAGGCTGCAAAACGTGCACACTTTCAGGGCCAGAGAACAGAACCACCCCCTCTAGAGTTGGTGCCTCTGCGAGCCGGTGAGGTCCTGCTCGTCCTGGGAATCACAACGCCAATTGTTCTCTCCATGTTTTGCAAATCAACACCATTTCCTCACTCCCGTTTCCCTTCTGTTTCTGCTTTGCCACTGTCTGCAGACACACGAAGAGGTCAGTGGGCTCAGACGAGGGCAAGGCCCCTGCCAGAGCACAGTCGTGTTTATGAGGCCCGCAATGATCCATCACCTTCACTGTGTTTACAGGAGGGAGTCTGTAAATAAACAGTCCCTGTACAGCTGCTGTTTTTGCGATCTGTTCTCAGGCTAATTCAGAATGGTGTTCTACAACAACTACAGTCTGATGCTGGTGAATTGAGTGGAAGTGAATGTGGGGATTCTTTCAGCCTGTGTTGTCTGCCACACTTTCATTCCCGGCACCCTGAAACACACGGAGTAGCTTCTTCAACCAGTAGCTGAGAGCAATCAACACCTCAAGTCAAAGCAGTTTTCTCCCCAAAGTGTTTTCTTAAAGCAGTCGAAGGAAGAAGTAAAATCCAGGGCGACTTCACAACTGCAGATACAGGACAGGAAAAGGGTAGCACGTGGAGTCTGGGTGGGGAAAGCGGGCTCTTCCATCTACAGGTAGCATGAAATTGAGCCGCAAAGTAATTGCAAGGTACATTTCACTTTCCCTAAAGCAGACGCACCTGAGGGGGGCTACAGGAGGCGAACAATAGCATAGAGCAGTGGTTCTCACACTGGGGTCCCCATTAAAGACATCTGGGAACTTATTGGAAATGAGAATTCTCAGGCTTATAAATTGCCGACTTTGAGAGCAGGGCCTAGAAACGCATGTTTTTAAAAGCCCTCCAGGTATTCGGATACAGCTAAAGTTGAAAATGCAGCCCTAGAAAGAGCACAGCACGCAGCAAGGTTTGAGTCCATCCTCAAACTGCTGTGTGCCAGGTCTGTCTCTGCTGATCTTGACCAGGTGACTTAATTCATGAAATCTCTGTTTTCTTCTGGAAAACAGGCAGAACAATTAAGCTGTCGGGACCATTTTGTAAATGTATTTTGCCTATTACCCTCTTAATATTAGTGTCTACTGATGGAAAATCTTCCACAGCTTTCATTCTTTTGGAAACGCCAGGGCTGGAACAAAGTACACACTCAATAAATGAAATGAACAAAGGAATCCGTGAACGAATGTCAGGACTCTAGGTGATTGGCCTGTGTTAGGAAGGAAGCTGCTAATGGCAGTATGTAACTAGCCCTCATTTTAGAGAACCTTCTAGAAACATACTGTTCTCTGAGACCTTGTGAACAGCAAATGCATTTAACAAATAGAAAAGGTAGGAAGAGGGTGAGGAAAGAGAAAAGAAGAGAGAAAGGAATGGAAAGGGTAAGAACTGGAGGAGTTTTTCTGCATCCCATTTTATATGCAGACTGTGGCTTGGAGCATTTATTTCTCCAAGTATCTACCCTAGAGCTGTGAAATCCATGATGCCTTTAGGGATTTCTTTCTCTTTTCCTCTATCCTTCTCCCTTCGGTCGAGGGCAACTTGTTCCTGATGAAGAGCTACTTTTTGTTCCCCCTAATTCTGATGCTTGTTGGGGAGTGCTCAAATAGGGTGTTGGTGAGGGGTTCTGAGAGTGCCAGGTAATGGGATGAAAGAGGTGGCGCCCAGGGTCTCTTGAGAGAGTTCCAGGGACACCTGATTGCGGGATCACAGGGAGCATCTGCTCACGGGATTATAGGGGTGTCTGCTTATGGGATCACAGAGGGTGTTCGATCATGAAATCACAGGGGTGTCTGATTATGACTTGAGCAAAGTCACCACACCCACCCCAGGTTTGAAGTTAGATCAGAAGAGGCAAGGAGAGCTGCTAGCTGGGAATCTCTGCAAAACCCAGCTCAATCTCATAGTTCTTCTGCCTGCACTTTGCTCAGACAAAAAATCCGCAGTGGCTTTGACAAATTGAGAAAGGACTTTTTACCTTGACGTGAAGTCATGAATCAACTACCAAACACAAAACAAGACTAAGGGAGACTATGCGTCCAGCATTCACGCCAACACTGAATTTTCTCTGCGGGATGTGACTTTTTTTTGAGAGCAGAAGGAAGTGATAGTGATAGTGATAGTGACAGGAGGCAGCCAAATGCCTGAACAGATAGGACAGGTCCTGGTGAAACCCCACCCCCAAGCCAAAGACAGTTTAAAGCCCAAAAGCCAAGCTGCAGTTAAATCCTCAGACTGGATTGAGAGCTTGTCTTCCCCTTTGGTGTGCTTTCCTCTGATTGGTCCCCACCCTTCATCTATTTTACATGCGCCTACCCTTCCCTAATTAGCTTTTCTACACTGTCATGCCCACATTTAAGTGGTGTCTTCATTTCCATACTCACAAATCAATCAGCACACACTCCCCATTCTGAGTCCATAAAAGGCCCTGGACCCAGTCACTCATGGGACTTTCCTGCCTTTGGTTAGGGGTATCACCTTCATGTCCCCTCTCTGCTGAAAGCTGTTTTATTGCTCAATAAAATTCTTCTCTGCTCTCCTCACCCTTCAGTGTCCAGCATATCCTCATTCTTCTTGAGCATGGTACAAGAGTTTGGGAACCGCTGAATGCAGGTATAAGCTGTAACACAGACGAGCTGGGGCATACCAGCATGGCGAAGCAGGGCCCAGGTGGGGCATTGCCAGCCAGAAGTCCCTGGCTTGCAAAGTGACCAAGAAGAAAACTCCTACGTCAAAAGCAGAGTCAGCTGCAGAATGTTAAAAGGTACATGTTAAAATGAGTTTAGCTGAGCATTTCTTCATTTTCCTTCCCATATAAAGCCTATAGAAGAAGTCAAAAAACAATAAAAGAATCTATATGAATTGTGAGGGAAAGACACTCCTCAAAAGTCAGAAGCATAGCAATAGGAAGGAAAATCCCAGGCTTACCCCAAGGCTTGAGGCAACACAGCTGCCTGCTTTTAAGGATGTATTTGCAGCAGGGTCTTCGTGGCTATGACCCATAATCGCCATTCCACCTTCCCCAGCCCGGCCCTGAGTCTAGTTTCTGCAAATAAAGCACTCCAAAAGCCATGACCTCTTCTGATGAGACTTCCTTCATAAAGAATGCAACTGTGAGTCAGGATATCAACTCCCTTTAAGTTAGGTTAATTGTAAGCCCACATACTTAGACACAGGATGTTGTTTATCCTCGGTAGAAGCATGTCTTAACTGAATTCCTCCCCTCTGGTCACCACAGATTTCAAGCATCTAAAACAATTTTCTCAAACAACTCTTCTCTGTGAAAGAGATTTCTGCTCTTCCTCCCTGAAAGTTATTTGTCCTCACCTGGCCCCAATGAGCAATTTCCATGCCTTCACCCCCCCCCACCCCCTTTCCAAAACCACTTTCCCTCTAGAAAGGGAGCTCCAACCAAGAGTGTTTGCATCCGAAGTGCTGAGAATGCTGATGGTGTCAGCCAGTGACTGGTCGGGTGGCCGATCCTTAGAGCACAAATCACTTCTATGGAAGGAAAATCCTTTTCTTCTTTCTGAAGTCATTTTCATTCTTACCTCCACCCCTCCTAATTCTGGTCTTTACTATTCACTGTGCAGAATCATCAGGTGTGGGGTATATAGAAAATCACCCCCTGCTAACTCAGCAATGCTGTCACACACAGCATAAGTGTAGAGGGGACAGAAGGAGGAGTGACAGATTTCTCTTCTAATAGTTGTTATCTAACAACAAGGAAGTGAATGCTCTAAAGCCAACGTAAATAAATAAATGAATAAATACGTAAATAAATAACAAGTACCCATGCTTAGCTTAGAAATTCAGCCCTTTATAACTGAAAATCTCTGGTAAAATCCTTTACCGGAGAGCCTTGCATAATATATGTGTTTCCCTTTGCTCTTCTGCTCATTTTATTAATATAAATGACCAAAGACAACAGAGAGGAAATATCATTCGCTGTACCAAAGTAGGAATCTAGTAAGTGAGAAATTCATTCTCAAACACCTTAACATAACCATGCCTCTAATCCCAGTACTTTCGGGAGCTAAGGAGGGAGGATCCCTTGAGGCCAGAAGTTTGAGCCCAACCTGGGGTGCACAGGGAGACCCCCTCTCTACAAAAAAATGATTAAAAATTAGCTGGGCATGGTGGCATGTGCCTGTAATCCCAGCTACTCAGGAGGCTAGGGTGGGAGGATTGTTTGAGCCCAGGAGTTCGAGGCTACAGTGAGCTGTGACTGTGCCATTGCACTCCAGCCCAGGTGACAGAGCAAGACCCTGTCTCTTAAAAAGAATTACATTTGATTATCTGGCAAGGATGTCTCAATAATTGTACTCAAGCAATAGAGCTAGCTCTCAAGGGGTGGGATCAAAGTCACTAAGGTCTTCTTCTTCTCCTTGTCTTTAAGGGAATTATTACTGAACATCTCTTGCAGAAATGCAATTATAATTGAGGAACACGTAAGGCGTTCTGTAAATGGAATGTTACCAGCTCAACCATAAGAACTCCTGTCTCCGCCCTCATTATGTCACTGTCATTGGCTGAAACAATAAAAGTAAAACAGTAATCGTGGTTGTGTGGACAGCGATTAAAAACAGGCTCAGCAGTGAAACAAATGTGAGATTGAACGTCAGCTCCGCTTCTCAAAGCCTCAGTTTTCTTAGCGGGAAACTGGGATAATACATTATTTCCCTCAAAGGGTCACTGTGATGATGAAAGAACACTGTGGCCCAGCGTGGTGGTGCACGTCTACAACGGCATCTACTAGGGAGGCCAAGGCAGGAGGATCACGTGAGCCCAGGGGTTCGAGACCAGCTTGGGAAACACAGCAAGAGCCCGTTTCTTGAAACAAACAAAAAAATACACACAGACATAACGATGGGAACGACAAACACTGGGGATTCTAAAAAAGAGGGAGGAAAAGAGAGGGCAAGAGGTGAAACACCAGCTATTGGGTACTATGTTCGCTGTGTGGCCAATGAGATCAATAAAACCCAAGCCTCAGCATCATACAATATACCCATGTGACAAACCTGCACACACACTCTGTGAATCTAAAACAGAAAATAAAATAATAATGTTTTTCAAATAATAATAAATATTATAAATCATAAAGAATACACTGTACACCTAGCACAATTCCTGACACCTAGTGAGTATTTACATGTAATTTACTACTTTTGCAGTTTTACAAAGAACTTGTATTACACTGTCCTAGTCGGGAGACAAATGAGGAAATCATTTTACAAATTAAAATGGGGGGGCCCAGCTGGTTAGGGAGCAGGGCAGTGCCTTCAACCAGGCTGGCAGGCTCCTAATCCAGTTCTCCTTCCATTAAACCAGCCAACACCTCTGAAAGAAGAAACAAACTCTTCGTTAAACTACATGGAATCAAATATTTCCATTAGCTATCCGTGCTCTAAAAATGTTCATAAATTAACTGTTTTCAGTCTGCAGAGGGTACTTCCAGCAAATCATTTCAAGGGCAGTTAACCTTCCAGAACTTTTTAAAGGACAATGTATAAACAAAGGCGGGGAAAGATAAGCTACCTCATAAAAACGAGTCACTCGAGGTTTCACCTTATCTCTGCCCGTCACTTTGCAGACTCTGGAGTTGGGTTGGAGGCGTGGGGAGGCGTGCACAGAGGGAGGCGTGCCTCCAGGTGGCCTATCACTCAAAAGCCACCTGGGCTGGAGGAGCAGCCTGTTCCCAGGCAGGAGCCCTGGGGACGGGCTACCCACTCAGGTGCCCCCAGTAGCCATTATCAGGGGGCGTGGTGCAGTGGGGCTCTGCACATAGCCCGGTAGAGGAGACACTGAGGCTCTGCAGGAGCACTCCTAATTTTGTAACCAACAAATGAAAGGGCAGAGAAAAACCACCAGGAAATCTTTCATTCTGGGGTATCTCTAATTTGTGCAATTATGTACATGCCTTAGGTTGCTCTCCTTAGATTCGGCGCTGCCGTGGGACAATGAATACTAAAACTGCCTGACAAGGCTCACATGGACTATTTATTATGGGTTTATTTGGTAAACTGAGGCTCTGGAGGGTGAAGGGGCCTTTATTCAATTCAAATACTTCATAGTTTTGGAACTTTTTATTTCTGTTCCATTTTCTGAATTGGACTGAAATGGAATGGGACACTCGTTAGTTCTGTACTGCTGTCCAGTTTTGCAATGAATTTTATACAGACTGACAATCCTAAATGGTTATTTCCGTGCAATGAGCAAGATCAAAGAAGGCAAGTGGATGGTTTGACAATAATGAGGAAGGGAGAGAACTCCACACTCACGGTGGGAAGGATGGGTGGGAGGGAAGTGTTGGTACAGCTGAGCACGACCAAGTGGGAATCGGATCACCTAGTTCTTGGCCACACTGAAGACAAATAATGGATTCATTCATTATTCCTTCTCCTCCCAAGTGATTGTGGCAAAATGTCAAATTGAAGTAAACATACAGAATAATAACAAAAGTCTTCGTAATCGTTTTGTAATGGCAATTACTGGTTCTTTAAAATGTGTCAGCTTAAACCTTATTTTTCTTTGTTTGCTAGAAATGTCAGAAAGAAACCTGACGTTCAAGCAAAATAACATCTCTCTTTCTAGTGAAAAGAGCCCCCTTGGCTTTATATATGATTTCTAAACAGTTTCTCTGATGTAGTTCCCTAAAGCATGAACCTACGTGTAGTTTGCAGGCAGAGAAAAGGGCAATGCTTGAGGACAGCAATGGATGGCAAGCTCTCAGAGGCTGGGAGGTGGGGCTGGTGACCTGGGGACTACAGGCAAGGTGACTATGCAGTAAACATGGTCTGTAGTAAAAGGCTGGGCATGGCCATTTAGATTGGGGTGATTTGGAAACCAGATTGTGGAGCAAATTAAGAGCCAGGCAGTGAATATAAGAAGGTTTACAATTATTACATCTGTGTCCCAAAACATCCGTGAAAAGTTATCTTCATCCTGTAAATGAAGAAATGGTCTCAAAAAGATAAGGGTTTACACAAAGTCAGACAGCAATTTTAGGGTAGATCCAGGACTTGAGGCCAGGCCTAAATCCAGTGTTGTTTGAGACCTTGATAAGGGCTGTGGCATAGAATGAAATCCATGTTCATTTGA
Source organism: Alouatta palliata (assembly GCA_004027835.1). Taxonomy (NCBI): domain Eukaryota; kingdom Metazoa; phylum Chordata; class Mammalia; order Primates; family Atelidae; genus Alouatta; species Alouatta palliata. The sequence continues at coordinate 11,099 of PVKV010029848.1, read as the reverse complement.
AGGAAATCATTTATTCCACAACTTCTCATTGATATGGGGAAGAAAAACCAAATCCCTACCCTGAGAGGGTAAGGTCTTGGAAAGAACAGAAGCATAAACTGCCACCCTGTGGTGTGGTCAGCTGAGACCAGGGTCAACCCAAGGACCATGAGGGTTCGGGGAAAGAGACCTCCCAGCCTGGGGTAGACTGGGGAAAGGAGGCTTCCAGAATGGGGGATGCTTGACTAATCCCAAGGAAAGAGTGGATAGCCAGGCTACAAAGTGGGAAGACAGATGAAACAATTCCTGCAAAGGCGGCAGACATGCTAAACCAGAAGAAGAAACTCCAAGGAGTTTAATACTGCTGGAGCTCAGGACACCTGAAGGAAAGAGGGAAGAAATGAGGCTTGGAAGGGAAACAGCCCGATTGTGAGATCCTGAAGTGCGCGCTGACGATCTTCTTGTAAGGGTGCAGGGGACTCTAAAACACGGAAAGTGGGACAGTTACGTGATTGCATTTGCACTCCGGAGTGAGCCCCTGATGCAGAGGTCGCTGCTCATCTACTACGTCTCCTGTCTTGCTGCCTTACAGGTTTTGCTCCACCACTGAGCTGACTAACTGCATCTGTTCCTTCAGAACCGGCCCCCTCCCTCTCTATCCTGTTCTCCACACCACCAGGCCTTCCTTGCCCTCTGGCTTCTATTCGTGTCCAGCCTTGGGAGGCACAAGCATCTGGGAGAAGAGAGATCCTGGGGAGAGGAGAGATCTCTACCACCTCCCAGCCTGGCGGTGGCTGTGCCTCTGTCCTTGTCCACAGCGTCTGTCTGTGGGCCCCTCCCACGGCTACAGCTCTTGCTGTGTGTCAGTAACATTATTCCCTCCTCATGCCCCTCAGGCATGGGGATGGCACTAGTCTCCCACACTTACTGGTCCCCTGGCAGCGTCAGCGTTCCTGGCTGGCTCTCTTCACCCTGCCTAGGTCTCAGTAAAGTGCCCCTTTATTGGATTCCTTTGGAATTGAGTATACCATCTGACTCCTGCCGAGACACCGTCTTGCTATTCCACCCTCACCAGCTCCAAAGGGTGACCCTGACCAGTCCAAGCCATTCAATATACAGCTTTGCTCTGATAACTGTTCTTGGTTCAGCCAGGGACTGACAAGAGACTTCATTTGGGCTGATCAGCCTGAAGAAGATGATACATGTTATGTGCATAGGAGAGATCTCTCTGGGTCTGCCTCTGTCTCTGTCCCTCTCTCTCCCTTTCTCTTTACTCGTGCAACTGCCATTGCCATGAACTGCCACAGATGACTTTATAGTGAAACTGAGGCTGAGAAGGGCAGAGTAGGAGGATAGTGAGCCGTGGGCATCACTCAGACTCAGCTGCCTTGAACCAGCTCCACCTTCGACTCCCAGCTGTTCAACATACGTTTGGTGGTGGTGGTGTTTGGTTTCTTTTTTTCTTTTTTTTTTTTTTGCTTTTTTCTGAGATGTAGTCTCACTCTGTAGCCCAGGCTGGAGTGCAGTGGTGTGATCTCGGCTCACTACAACCTCTATCTCCTGGGTTCAAGTGATTCTCCTGCCTCAGCCTCCTGAGTAGCTGCCACCGTGTCCAGCTAATTTTTATATTTTTAGTAGAGACGGCTTTCACCATATTGGCCAGGCTTGTCTCCAATTCCTGGGCTCAAGTGATCCTCCCACCTCGGCCTTCCGAAGTGCTGGGATTACAGGCATGAGCCACAGGGTCTGGTCCATGGTAAGTGTTTTATGGTTGAAGTAAACTTGTAGCCCAAAGCATTCCCCAACATACTAAGTGGAAAAGGAATAGAAGCAAAGAGACATGGAGTCTATCACGTTTGGACTGGGCGTGGTGGCTCACGCCTGTAATCCCAACACTTTGGGAGGCCGAGGTGGGTGGATCACAAGGTCAAGAGATCGAGACCATCCTGGTCAACATGGTGAAACCCCGTCTCTACTAAAAATACAAAAAGTAACCGGGCATGGTGGCACTTGCCTGTAGTCCCAGCTACTCAGGAGGCTGAGGCAGGAGAATTGCTTGAACCCAGGAGGCGGAGGTTGCAGTGAGCCGAGATCGTGCCATTGCACTCCAGCCTGGGCAACAAGAGCGAAACTCCGTCTCAAAAAAAAAAAAAAAAAAAAAAAAGACACGACACTCCCAGCAAATAGTGGCATCCCAGCGGATTCTTGTGGACTGCCTGCCACGTGACGCTCTCACTTCAAGTCTGCTCGGGAATCTGCTAAAGCGAGGAGGGAGTCACAGGCGAGAAACGCGATGATGTCATGGGTGTGTTAGTGAGGGTGGTGGCGAGTGAAGACACCTCTTCTAGAAGAGTAAAAATGTAAATGACACCTAATACTCAGGGCTTGTTGCCATTTGAAGTGAATATTAGCTTGCGTTGTCTTGGCAAGTCCTGGAGAGACATTTCGTCGTGAGCACAGGAATTAAAGGCAGCATGCTTCAGCTAGTGCATTTCAGCAGGTTTAACACACAAGCCCAGAGGAAACGAACCAGCCCCTAAGGGGACTGAGCACACAGCTCGGCACCCCCGTGACTGACAGTTCATATTCACCATTGCAAACTGCTGGAGGAGACGCAGGGAATCCGTCCCTTCCCCGGCTGAGGATTCGGATCTGACAGGTCCAATGAACCAGGATCACCCTTTCCTCCTCCCTGATCAAGTTTTTCAGAGAAACTATGAGAGAATAAAAACAAACGCCTAGAATGATCCCTCACAGACTCTTTCTCAAAATTGTAATGAAACTAAAACAAAAGCCAATCATAAAAAAGCTAAAAGTTGTTTTCATTTTGGTTGAATCAGAAGGATTTGTGTTATGTCCTAGATAAGAGGCTGTTCTATGTTTTTTTCTTTTGACTTAAGACACTATTAAAATGAGATCTTTAATATCCTATCCTAAAAAGCTCTGGATACATCTATAATTTATGTTATGATTTTTGAGAGGTTTCACCTGAAGGGAGTGTGGAGCCTATCGGCGCTGTCAAGCTCTCCTTGAAAATGCTTTTCATTACTAATAGATAGAACCTCTTTTTCTTAATATTTACACAAGACCTTCTTTTATTTCCTGCTTGTGACACTTTGGAGTGAAAAACTGGTGACTGCATTAATTAAAAAAGAAGATGAGATGGCTGATTTTTTTCTCTCCAGCAAATCCTAGCCAGGGTCCCTGCAAGCAGACCTCAGGGTGAGCCTGCAGCTTGCAGGGTCAAACGTTCAGGTTTCTGTTATTTGATCTGATACAAGCTTAAGTACTGATTACAATCATTTTTGTTCGGGGGGTGTGTGTGTGCGTGCGCATGTGTGTGTGCATGCGTGTGTGAAAAACGGTCTCACTCCATTGCCCAGTCTGGAGTGCAGTTGTGCCTTAGTAGTTCACTGTAGCCTTGAACTTCTGAGCTCAAGTGATCCTCCCCCCCTCAGCCTCCCCAGTAACTGGGATGACAGGCTATGTCTCCAGGCCTGGCTATTTTCTTTTTTTAAATTTTTTGTAGGGATGAGGTCTCACTGTGTTGCATACACTGGTCTCAAACTCTTGGCCCCAACCTACCCTCTCACCTCGGTGTCTGGAAGTGCTGGGATTAAAGGCATGAGCCACTGCACCTGGCAGAATCATTATTAATTGGAGAGTAAGATGAAGCTGAGGAACAAAAGGCAGGCAGAGGTGGCAGTTTGATCAGTCACCTCAAAATTCAGAGAGGAAAGGAAACTTCATCTGCCTCCTTGACCTCCTACTTCCTTTCGCTCTTCTTCCCCTCCCCCACCTCAACTGAATTGCATGATCAGACCTGAGAGAGAGAGATGCAAAAGAGAACAGGGTGGACTTCTGCAGCAGCAAAATGACCAAGGAAGAGCCTGTGTCCCACTTTTTACGATGTGAAGGAATAGCCCAGATGCTTGGTGGACAGCAACAGCTGGATGCAAATCCTGAAACCAGGAAGTCCCGGCCAAGTATGGTGGCTCATGCCTATAATCCCAGCACTTTTGGAGGCCAAGGCAAGATGATCACTTGAGCCAGGTGTTCGAGAACAGCCTGGGAAACATAGGGAGAGCCCATCTCTACAAAAAGTAGAAAACCTTGCTGGGTATGGTGGCATGCTCTCTAGTTCCAGCTATTCGGGAGGCTGAGGTGGGAGGACGGATGGCTCAAGCCCAGGAGTTCAATACTTCCATGAGCCATGAAGCCATCACTGAACCCTAGTCTGGGTGATAGAGAGAGACCTTGATACTACATAAATTAATTAATTAATTAATAGTTAAAAATAAGAAGTCTCATCTCTCTCAGAAAACCACCCACCAGTAAATAGTACCCATACAGGGGAGATGAACAGGAGCTTTCAGCTGTATTTTCCCACATAAATCCTCCTTCAGTCGGTTTGTTCAGTAGGAGATTTTTGCAGCTGTGAGGATAAGGAAATGGTCAGCTTGTGGAACAATCCCCTGTACGAGAAAGTAAAGACAGAATACCAGAATTTGGATTTTCTGTGAAGGAGATCCTTTCTTACCTCTCTGACACATTTAGCTGAGTAACTATCACAAAGCAAAGGAAAATAAAGAAATAGTAGATTTGATCTCCATCGTTAAAGAGCTTCCTGATCTGTGTGGGAATTCAGGGTGTCTTCTGGCCATGAGACAGCTGTTCTATCTCACAACAATGGCTGGAATGTTATGTAAGTGCAATGAGTTTCCACTTGCTTTCTAGAGATAAGCAGTTCTCTCACCTGCTGTCTAGAACGCCCAGCCCAGAGGTGGTCAGCAGTACTTAATCAGAAAGGGCTGCACACTGGGTGATATGGCGTGGCGCTGAGTCCCTACTGAAATCTCATCTCAAATTATAATCCCCGTGTGTTTGGGGAGAGGCCTGATGGGAAGAGATTGAATAATGGGGGCTGATTTCCCCCTTGCTATTCTTGTGCTAGTGAGTGGGTTCTCATGAGACCTGGTTGTCTGAAAGTCTGTGGCACTTTCCCCTTCAGTCTCCATCCTGCCCTGCTGTGGTAACATGTGCTTCCTTCCCCTGTGTCTGCCACCATGATTGTAAATTCCTGAGGCCTCCCAGTCATGCTTCCTATTAAGCCTGCAGAACTGTGAGTCAATGAAACTTCTTTTCTTCATAAATCACCCAGTCTCAGGTAGCTCTAACAGTGGGAAAACAGACTGATACACTGGGGCAACAAATATAAGTTCATCTGTTATCATTATCGCCATCAAACATTCATGTTTTGCACGTCAGTAAGGCAGTTCCTCAAAAAATTAAAATTAAATTACCATATGACCCAACCAACCCAGTTCTGGATACTTACCCAAATGAATTGAAAGCAGGGTCACAGAGAGACAGGCAGACACCCATGTTCATAGCAGCTCTGTTTACAATAAGCCGAAACATAAAGCAGCTCAAGTTCCATGGAAGAATGAGTGGATAAACAGAACGTGGTCTATGTACGTGATGGAACTCGGCATTAAAAAGGTAGAAAATTGTAACACATGCCGCAGTATGAATGAACCTTGAGGACATTATGCCAAGTGAAATGGGACAGTCACAAAAGGACGAGTATTGTCTGATTCCACTTAATGAAGTAGTGAAAGTCATCAACTTCGTAGACAGAAAGTAGAATGATGACTGCCAGGGGCTTGCGGGAGGAGGGAATGGGTAGTTATTATTTAACGGGGACAGAGTTTTCATTTTGCAAGATGAAAAGCATGCTGAAGATAGACGGTGGTGGTGGTTGCATAACAAGATGAATGTACTCAATGTTATCAGAACGTATACTTACAGCAATTAAGATGGTACATTTCCAGCCTGGCCAACATGGCAAAACCCCATCTCTACTAAAAATACAAAACTTAGCTGGGCATGGTGGTGTGTGCGTGTAACCCCAGCTATTTGGGAAACTGAGGCACGAGAATCGCTTGAATCCAGGAGATGGAGGCTGCAGTGAGCTGAGATAGCACCATTGCACTCTAGCATGGATGACAGTGTAAGACTCTGTCTCAAGAAAACATGGTAAATTTTATGTTTCATGTGTTTAACCACAATTTTTAAAATAACAATAAATACATACATTTATAAAAATTTAAATTTTTTGCAAATGAACATACTGGATGTCAAAAATGGGTTTTTATCGGTGAAGCAAGTGACTTTCGAGTATCATAATTAATATTAGTAAATGACTTCCACTGGTGAAATGAAATGTATTAGAGCATGTCGATTCACTAAAATTATCTGTCATCACTCCCCAGCCTTACATGAACCGGGCACTGAAGACCAATCTCCAGTACTGGGTACCCCCAGGACAGCACTCAAGGTCTGATTCTTGGGCAGAGCACAGAGAAGTCAGACTGCTTGAGGTCACTGGGAAGTCAGAGAATGTGACCTTGAGGGTGTTGCTGGCTGACCTTGACAGAAGCTGTATGCTTGGATCACCTAAAAGGCCAGGAGCTGGGGTGTCATTGAATGGTAGAACAGGTTGTATAAACCGTGTTGTGCCTGCTTAGGATGAATATTTGGCTAAGAAATGTCCTCAGGAATGTCTTCTCCCCTGGAGCCCCATAGCAAGGATATGAAGGAATAGCCATCCCTCACTGCCTCCGACAACTTAGGTGGCTCTTGACTAAAATTCAGCTACTCACGCTGCGGAGAGGCAGATTCAATGTGAAGCCGATGACATTTCAAAGCCTCTCCCTAATATGGATCTCTGCTCCGGCTCTGCACTTAATTTTCTAGTCACAGTTTTGTGGTCTTGGTCTTTAAAAGGGCCTCTAAATTAAATGCTTCTTAAGTCCAACAGTCCTTAGCTAGACCCCTGACTTGAGAACAATTAAATTGCTTAGGCTGCTTCCCACAGAGGTCACCTGGAAAGAACCATTCAGTTGTTGCCAGGGTGTTTCCCTCCCACCTCTTCTCTCTTCATTCTCTGCACCCCAGGGTCTATTTCCCCTCCCCAACACATGACAGGACACAGGGGGAAATGCACCCCCATTCCAGGCAGTATGCCCTGCACCATGTTTCTAGACTAGATATCCCCTCCAGGACGGGCCAGGAGACGGCTGGGAAGGGCAGGAGGTGAACAGAGTGCCCACAGAGGAAGGACACTGGAGAGGAGCCTTGGGGTCTCCAGATGAGGGATAAGATGAAGCCTGCGGGAACAAGACAGGGACCGTAACTGAAGGAGTCACAGAAGAAAGCGGTCTTGTGGCACGGAAACCCCACCCCCAGTGATGACTGACGTGGGTGCCTGGCCCAAGCTGGGGGAGGTAGCAATGGGAGATATAGGGGAAACCTGATCGTGGTGAACACAGATTCAAATTAAAAATTGTTTCCCTAGGTGTCAGACACGGTGTTGCCCCTTTACACATAGATAAAAATAATAAAGAATGCTTCAAAGCAGCATCCCTGGCTGTAATAAAGAAATCAATCCAAAACGCCAGATATAGGTGATGGGGAGGAAGGCAGCAAATCACATTGCCATGTGTGTACCTATGCAACAATCTTGCATGTTCTTCATGTGTACCCCAAAACCTAAAATGCAATTAAAAAAAAAATCAACCCAAATGTCCATCAATCAACGAGTGGATTAAAAAACTATGGTATATATATGATGGAATACTATGCAGCCATGAAAAGAAATGAATTAATAGCAGTACATGGTTTCATTAATGGAGATTCCACCCCAACCTGGATGGAATTGGAGACCATTATTCTAAGTGAAGTAACTCAGGAATGGAAAACCAAACATATATTCTCACTCATAAGTGGGAGCTAAGCTACGAGGACGCAAAAGCATCAGAATGCCACAACAGAATTTGGGGACTCAGGGGAAAGGCTGGAAGGGGGGTGAGTGTATCCTGTTTGGTGACGGGTGCACTGAAATCTCAGAAATCACCTCTAAAGAGCTTACTCATGTAACCAAATGCCACCTGTTCCCCAAAAACCTATGGAAATAAAACATTTGAAAAATATATGTATATAAACTAGTAATTCAATTATATTAAAAACAAAGGCAATACATACTCAAAATACAAAAGCAAAAAGAAATCAAATTGCTCACACCTGCAATCCCAGCACTTTAGGATGCTGAGGCAGGAGGATCACTTGAGGTGAGGAGTTCAAGACCAGCCGGGACAACATAGTGAGACCCCCATCCCTACAAAAAAATTTAAAAATTAGTGAGGTGCAGTGGTGTGGACCTATAGTCCCAGCTACTTGGGAGGTTGAGGTGGGAGGATCACTTGAGCCCAGGAGTTCAAGGATGCAGTGAGCTACGATCATGCTACTGCATGCCAGTCTGGGTGACAGAGCAAGAACTGAGAGAGAGAGGAGAGAGAGAGAAAGAAAGAAGGAGGAGGAGGAGGAGAGGAAGAGAGGAAGGAATTAAGGAGAAAAGAAAAAGAAAGAAGGAAAGAGAGAAAGAGAGAAAGAAAGAAAGAGAAAGAAAGAAAGAAAAAGAAGAAAGAAAGAAAGAGAGAGAGAGAAAGAGAGGGAAGGAGGGAGATAGGGAGGGAGAGAGGGAGGCAAAGGGAAAGGAAGAAGGGAGGAGAGGACTAGTAGAAAACCAGGCTTTGGAAGCAGGTCTGAGTTGAAACTCCCCTCCTGTTGCTCACTAGCTGTGGTATCTGGAGAAAGTGGCCAACATTTCAGAGCTTCAGTTTATCTTCCATGAACAGAAGAAATAGTCATTATTTTTAGGATTGTTTTACGTCTTAAATGGAAATAATACATATGATGTGTCTGCCCGTAGTGGCTACACAGTATCAGTCATTACTATTAATATTCCAGTAGTCTAGAACGTTCTGCTTCTGGAGGCAGCACCAGCAGAAACTGATCAGGGTAGGGAGGGTCAGGATAGCAGAAAACAGCATTTTACGCTCCACAGTTGAATCGCTCAATCTTTCCATTAGGCATTATTTCATTATGTCACAAGCCCAGAACCTTTTTATGGGGCTAGGAAAACTCTATTAAGTATTTCTAGGTGAAAAGCAGACCTCTGTGCTTCTAATATTAGATTGTCGTGATCCGACTTTGGAACCAAATGTGTATCTTTCCCGACCAGCCAGCTTCTCCATTCCAGCTTTTGCATGCTAGGACCTGCCCAAGGCTCCTGGTCATCCTCACTTACAACCCTGTCTCTGCTGGGTGTCGATTTTATGCTAGAAATTCTTCCTACGCTACCCCTTTCCTATTCCCTGTGTGGGCTTGGACACCTGGTATTCCACAAACAGTTGTCTGGGCGGAGGTTATGACCAACTTCTCACCTCCCAACAGCCCAAGGGAGGAGGAGGGGAGTCCCAGCAAGAGCCTCCCAGCCCTAAGGCCAGTCTACCCCATCCCACCCCCCTGTCCTCCTGGAGGTGGGAAGGGAAAGCAGGGACTATGGGTGACAGGTCTGGCTTCAAGCCCTAGCTGCTCCGTTTAAACTATCTAAAGCTATGTGATTTTCATCAAACCACATAACCCCTCTGATCCCTGTTTACCTTGTTGTAAAATGAAAAAAACCAACACATAGGCCATTAGATTCCAGCAAGGATTAAAGAATCTATAATATGCTTGATAAATACGAGGTACCTAGAGAACACAGTATCCATGGCAGCGTTTATTACAGAGTGTTCCATGCACTTCCACAGGGGTTACCTGGTTTCTCAGTTCATTCTAATGCGGTTCTCACACCAAGCAAAACATCACAATGCTGAAGTGTGGGGCACCGCCGTGACAACCAGGGACAACGTGGGACAGCCAGGAAGCCACATGCCATGAGCATAGCGTGCGGGATGAGAGAACTGGCATGGGGGTGGGAGCCCAGGGAGGACGACGAGAGGAGCAGATGGCACCACATCCAATCCTGCTGGAACAGCACAGACTAAAACACCAGGTGTTTCCATTTCAGCTTCACAAGAACAGTCGCCCAACTGGCAAAACTGGCTTCATTGTGCGGCGCATGGAGGAAGGACCGTTCTTATTCTGCTCTGTGAAAACACGCCATGTGCTATTTTCCAGCTCCAGGCAGCACAAGCAGCGTTGCAGAGCTCTGACTGCCCCCGTCGAGGCTGCCTCCGTTATGGCAGCATAATCTTATTCCATTTCTCCCTTCTGTTCCCAAACCTGCATTCCAAACTCAAGGAAAAGCCAACAGCCTCTATCCTACCGGAGGCAGCGGTAATAATGGGACTCCACCTTGCTCGCTTTTAATGTTCTCTCAAGTTCGAGACGGTACCCTTTTTCTCTGGCTCCTTCTCTGAATTTTTTTTTTTTTTTTTTTTTTTTTTTTTTTTTTTTTTGAGACGGAGTTTCGCTCTTGTTACCCAGGCTGGAGTGCAATGGCCCGATCTCAGCTCACCGCAACCTCCGCTTCCCGGGTTCAAGCTATTCTCCTGCCTCGGCCTCCCAAGTAGCTGGGACTACAGGTGTGGACCACCACACCCAGCTAATTTTTGTATTTTTAGTAGAGACGGGGTTTCACCTTGTTGAGCAGGATGGTCTCCATCTCTTTACCTCGTGATCCACCCGCCTCGGCCTCCCAAAGTGCTGGGATTATAGGCGTGAGCCACCACCCCCGGCCCTCTGAAATAATTTGAAAATTGATTTCTTTTCCTTTTGCCTTTCCCAGGGTCAGGCTTCTCCCAGCATCCATGCATATTGAAGAGGAAAGGAATGTTCCTGGCTTGCCCTCCCTTGCCTTTGTGATTTCTTTCTGCTTAGGCCGCAGAGAGCTTTGCAGGAGAGCAGAGATGGAATCATTTTCTCTCCTTTTTTTTTTTTTAACTTCACCCATTGAATATTCATCAGGTAATGGATGCTACCTCAACCATTAGCCAAGGGAATAAAAATAGTTTTCAGCCAGCTCTCTGCCCCAGATAGGCTTCCAAACCATTGTGAGGTAGACGTTTTCCTACCGGGTGAGGTTCAGACAAGCAGCTGTGATTTCCCAGACACAGCCCCGTGCTCAGAGCAGATGCCTGTCAAACCAGACCCCAGTAAGCAGCAAAAGTGATCTCACTTCCTTTCCCTAAAGGTAACTGTCCTCATTACTCTCATTACTGAGCTGAATGAACCTTGGGTGCATAATAGAATTTTCTTTAAAATATTCATCA
>PVKV010029847.1:0-23064 GCA_004027835.1 Alouatta palliata | reverse complement strand
GCGGTGGCTCACGCCTGTAATCCCAGCACTTTGGGAGGCCGAGGCGGGTGGATCACGAGGTCAAGAGATCGAGACCATCCTGGTCAACATGGTGAAACCCCGTCTCTACTAAAAATACAAAAATTAGCTGGGCATGGTGGCACGTGCCTGTAGTCCCAGCTGCTCGGGAGGCTGAGGCAGGAGAATTACTTGAACCCAGGAGGCGGAGGTTGCGGTGAGCCGAGGTTGTGCCATTGCACTCCAGCCTGGGTAACAAGAGCTAAAACTCCGTCTCAAAAAAAAAAAAAAAAAAATTTGCCAAACTAGACCTGCCTACCTAATTTTAAGGAAGAAACTATTGTTAATTTTATTTCGTGTTATATATAAAATTGTGTTCTCTTGTAACTTCAGATTAATTTCATATCTTGGTTCACACTCACACAAGTGTGTGTGTGTGCATGCCTGTTTATTCTAGTGACCACCCCCAAACCTAATTACATATCAGAATCAAGGTGAGCCAGGCTCAATGGCTCATGCTTGTAATCCTAGCACTTTGGGAGGTAGATGCTGAGGTTGGCAGATCACTTGAGCCCAGGAGTTCGAGACCAGCCTGGTCAACATGGCCAAACACCGTCTCTACTAAAAATATAAAAAATTAGCTGGGCATGGTGGTGCATGCCTGTAGTCCCAGTTGCTTGGGAGGCTGAGGCACAAGAGTCACTTGAACCCAGGAGGCAAAGGTTGCTGTGAGCTGAGGTAGCACCAGTGCACTCCAGCCTGAGTGACAGAGTTAGACTCTGTCTCAGAAAAAACAAACAAAAAAAAACCCAGGGTGCTATTAAACACAGAGATTATAGTATAAAGATTTTGACTTGGCTGGGTATGGCTCACACCTGTAATCCCAGCATTTTGGGAAGCCAAGGCAAGTGAATAACCTGAAGTCAGGAGTTTGAGACCAGCCTGATCAACACGGCGAAACCCAGTCTCTACCAAAAATACAAAAATTAGCCAAGTGTGGTGTCACATGCCTGTAATCCAAGCTACTTGGGAGGCTGAGGCAGGAAAATTGCTTGAACCCAGGAGGCAGAGGTTGCAGTGAGCCAAGATCACGCTATTGCACTCCAGCCTGGGTGACAAGAGTGAAACTCTGTCTCAAAGAAAAAAAGAGTTTGACTTGGTAAATCTGGAATATTTGGAGAGTTTCCAGTTTTACTAAGCTACCAGGTGATTCGCCAGTCATCAATGAATCACTTATAAAACCATTAACTGGACATTTCCTAAGAAAAGTTTTCTTATGTAGACTGCAAAATAGCATCCATTTACCACATAAAACTCTGAACTATATTGTTATTTCAGAAAGAAACATAGTATAGGAGGGTAAATCTTTTCTCTCTTGCCTTACTAGAATTAAAAGGAAGTAATAACGTTCTGAAATTCTGTGAATGCAGAAATCTTGTGAAGAGAGAATGTTCTGCCAAATCTTGCCATTTGAATTCTCTTCATTCACCATTTCAAAGGCACTTTTCAATCAAAGGAAGCTGTAAATGCTTACTACAAGTTGATAACCTCATTCTGATGAAAGTCATAATACAAGAAGAGTCAAGAGTCAAGAAAAAATAGCGGTGGCTCACACTTGTAATCCCAACACTTTGGGAGGCCAAGGTGGGAGGATGGCTTAAAGCCAGGAGTTCGAGACTAGCCTGGGCAGCAAAGCAAGCAAGAACCTGATCTACAGAAAGATACAATAATTTAAACTAGCCTCTATCAAAATAAACCAAATTAGCCAGACGTGGTATTGTGCACCTGTAGTCCCAGCTACTCAGGAGGCTGAGGTGGGAGGATCGCTTGAGCCTGAGAGGTTGAGGCTGCAGTGAACCAAGACTGCACCACTGCACTGCAGCCTGGAAACACAGCAAGACTCTGTCTCAAAAAATAAAATAATTAAAAAAAAAAAAAAAACTAAACCCAATATCAACAGGACACCAAAAATGAGGCCAGTTAAGAGCAGCGCACAGTTAGAGATCATCAGGCATCCATGCTTGCTTAGTGCAGGTTGAGCACTGGGTAACTCCATTCCATTTCAGTCAAAATATAAAGGAAACCCTTGTGGGTTCATAGTTGTTTCTATTAAAGAAAGTACATGCACTGTAAGAACCCTGAGTTATAGTGCTTTGTCTACCCAGGAAATGTTTGTTCATATTCTGTCAACATCATTCTACTACACATTTACTATATGTTCTCTCTCTTTTTTGAGACATTTACTATAAATTCTTAGTCAACATCTTCTGTTCCCTCCAAAAAAATATTATAATAGTAATTAAAAGTACCCAGAAGCCCAGGGCCTGGGGAAAGGAGGGAATGGAGCATTCTTACGTCTTTCTGTTTGAGATGATGAAAAAGTTCTGGAAATGGGTAGTGGTGATGGTGGCACAACCTCCTGAATGTACTTAATGCTTGTGAATTAAGGGTAAATTTTATTTTATGTATATGTTACCATAGAATCAAAAAAAAAAATGGGCCAGTATGTAAATCACATTTCCAAATCTTGCTAAGGAATCTGTCACCCTGGGGTGCAGGTGCTGTGACCCATGCGGCTGTAGAGTGTTTGTCCTCGTGGGCAAAATATTCAAATACATAACTGGATGGAAATGTAAAGCACTCCTTGATACTGGACAGAAAACTTCACTCCAACATATCTAGGCCAGTGTTTCTCAGACGTTAATGTGCAAACGGATCCCCAGGTGATCTTGATTCAGCAGACCTGTGTGGGGTCTGAAATCCTGCATTTCAAAAGGGCTCCAGGTAATGCATGAACAGGAACCTTACTTAAACTGGCAAGGCCAGGGCCGGGCGCAGTGGCTCACGCCTGCAATCCCAGCACTTTGGGAGGCCCAGGCAGGCGGATCAAGAGGTCAACAGATCAAGACCATCCTGGCCAACATGGTGAAACCCCGTTTCTACTAAAAATACAAAAATTAGCTGGGCATGGTGGCGCACGCCTGTAGTCCCAGGAAATGAAGAGGATACGTAGTATCTCTCAAGTGAATTGGTTAAGGGCTTAACGCTTAACTTACCTACCGACCACGTTTGTGGAAATGCGTTCAGAAACCTGAATAGGTCAGCCTGCGGAGGCCTCCCTACGGAACCCGCCCACCTCTGGAACTGGGAAGCAGCCACAGACAATAAGGATAGCTAAGACACTCAGTTGCGCAGAAAGCCCTCGTGCAAACTTCAAAACAGTCTTGAAAATACCCTTCTCAAGCTCGAAGAACGCCTGGAATTCAGTGGACTTTTTCCAACATAAAGATCTCCAACTCGGTTTTGACTGAGAGAACCCTACAGAAGAACCTTGCAGTGCAGCCCTGGAAAACTGACAACGCCCAGTATATGCTGACAAGCTCGGCCCCTCCCTTACAAAAGGGTCAGAAAGTGAAAAAAAAAAAATTGTTTAAATGTTTTCTAAGGCTCTGCCGCGTTAGGCGGGGGAGATCCCCGTAGTGCGGGCTGCGCTGCAGGCGAACACCTCCAGGGCGGTACAGTCAGGCTCTCTGGAGTGCGGAGTTTTCAAGCCCTGCAGCGGAGGCTCAGCGGGCACTCAGGCAGCCCCACCAACTTCCAATAACCAGAGCCGCCCTCCGCCCGCGTCACTCCAAGGCACCGGCTCCGGCCCCCCTCCAGATACGACTGACTGCGCCAACAGAAACTCAAAGGCCCTTTTAATCGGGTAAAAGTGAAGCTCAGCAGAAAGTGAAACAGTTTCCATCCCTTGAGTGAAAGGGTGCCAGGCCAGGGAGGAGGAAGAAGGTGGCTCCCAGACACCTGTGGCTGCCGCAGGGGCGCGCCCAGCCTCACCTGTTGATGATTCCCCCAGAGAGACCCTGTGAAACGCTGCCGCCCCCGAGGCGATGGGGAGGCAAAAGCCAGCGAGGAAAAAATAAATGCCGGATGAAGTACACCGCGCACTCTGCAGGGAGACCTAGGGGACATCAACTCCTGTTAACTCGCGCTGCCCCTCTCCCCGACCTGCACAAACGATCCAGGGCGCCAGCGCGAATTCGCGTCCAGCAAATCCTTCCCTGGCCAAAATCAGGACTGGAGGGAAGGCATTCCGGGGACGCCCGGGCACAGGCTTTAGCACCTCGGCGGCTCTCCCAGGGCGCGCGGCAGGCAGCACCCGGGCCGGGGAGGGCGAAGGAGAAGGGTACTTGCCTGGAGCGGTGGCGGCCGCGGCTGGCAGTGTAGGGCGCTGAGCGAAGGCGAGGGCGGCTCTTCCGGGCGCTGGGCGGCGCGGCGTTAGCTACTGGGCTGTTGTCTCCTGCGCTCCCCGCGCGCTTCGCTGGCAGCACTTCACCGGAGCCTGAGTTTGGGAGGCTCCTCGGGAATGGGCGGGCGCCAGCGGCCTCCGCGGCTGCTCCTGTGTATTATTGTGACTCGGGCTATTTCCTGTTTAGAGGTTTGAGAGAAGTGGGGGAAAATCCAGTGTGGGGGCAGGGGGAGTTGGGCGGTGGCGAGCCAGAGAGCGGCGGCCGGGAGGGGAAGGAGGTGGGCGGCGGTGGTCACCTGCTGCCTCGAGACCGGAGCGTTCTGGGCACCCGAGCCCGGGAAGGGAGGCGCAGCTGCTCGCAGCGCTACTTTGGGGTGTCTGGAAGGGCGGAGAGGGTGGGCCTGCACGCACGCCACCCAGCGGCGGGGCAGGGGCCGCGGCCGCCTTGGCGACCTTTGTCACTGGAGCCCGCGCGCCCACTTTGCCGCCTCTTTTCTTGTACACAGAACTGCAGCTGAGCTTCCTCCCAGAGCTGGTGCAAGAAGAATTTGCTGGCTTCTTTCTCTATGCGTGCCCCGGTCCGCTTCCTGAGCCTCTCCAGAGTGTGGGCAAGGAGGAGGTCAGCTTCGCTACCCTTCAAAGCCCCCAGGAAGCATGGTTGTGGACCACTGTGGGTGCGCGGGGGGGCTGTGTGTGTCGGGGAGAGGTGTCACTACTTTTATAGGGGGGGTGAGAAAGGTTAATGATTTTAGTGGAAAGTTAACTTTTACGACCAGCTTCCGTTTCCCTCCATCGGCAGCCTCCCCTAAGCCGGGATCACTGGGTCCCAGGCCCCAATCCGGAAATACCGGTTCCTCCACCGGGACAATAGGTGAGGGTGGAGCGCTACCCAGGGAGCCTGCTTAGTCACCTCGGGAGCCCCAGTTCAGCCTGGAGGGCGGAACCTTCCCAGTACCCAGGCCTCCACCTGGCAAGCAGGTTCGCCTTCTGCTTAGCGAGAGGTCTTGTTAAAAACCCTGGGAAGAGAAGGTGTAGTTACTGTCCAATCAGTAGAGTTTCTACGTCAGATGACGAAAAGTTCTGGAGATAAAGAGTGTGGGGATGTTTGCACAACAGTGTTAATATACTTAATAATGCTGTAACCAGCCAGGCGCAGTGGCTCACACCTGTAATCCCAGCACTTTGGGAGGCCGAGGCAGGCGGATCATGTGAGGTCAGGAGTTCAAAACCACCCTGGCCAACATTGTGAAACCTCCTCTCTACTAAAAATACAAAAATTAGCCGGGTGTGGTGGTGGGCACCTGTAATCCCAGCTACTTGGGAGGCTGAGGCAGGAGAATCGCTTGAGCTCAGGAGGCAGAGGCTGCAGTGAGCCGAGATCGCGCCGCTGCACTCCAGCCTGGGAGGCAGAGTGAAACTCAATCTCAGAAAGAAAATAATAATAATGATGATGATGATGCTGTAACCGCCCAGTGGGTTCACGTTGCCGTCTGTCTAGACAGAGCCAATTTATCAAGACAGGAGAATTGCAATGGCGAAAGAGTAATTCATGCTGAGCCGGCTGTGCGGGAGACCGGAGATTTATTACTACTCAAATTAGTTTCCCCAAGCATTCAGGGATCAAAGGTTTTTGTCTGTTTGTTTTTTGCTTGTTTTGTTTTGAGACAGAGTTTTTCCGCTCTTGCCACTCGCAATCTCGGCTCACTGCAACCTCGGCCGGAGTTGAAGCGATTCTCCTGCCTCAACCTCCCAAGTAGCTGGGATTACGGGCGCACACCACCACGCCCAGCTAATTTTTGTATTTTTAGTAGAGACAGGTTTCACCACTTTGGCCAGGCTGCTCTAGAACTCCTGACCTCAGGTGATCCACCTGCCTCGGCCTCCCAAAGTGCTGGGATTACAGGTGTGAGTCACCGCCACCTGCACCGAGTTTTTAAAGATAATTTGGTGGGTAAGGGCTCGATAAGTGGGGAGTGCTGATTGGTTAGAAGCAAGATAGAGTCGGTTAGGTTTGATTTCTTTCACTGTCATGATTAGTTATAGTTTTGCAAAGGCCTTACACTGTACACTTAAAAATGGTTAAAACAGCCAGGCTCAGTGGCTCACACCTGTAATCCCAGCACTTGGGGAGGCCAAGGCAGGCGGATCATTTGAGGTCAGGAGTTTGAGACCAGTCTGGCCAATGTAGTGAAACCCCATCTCCACTAAAAATTCAAAAATTAGCCAGGCATGTGGTGCATGCCTGTAATCCCAGCTACTCAGGAGGTTGAGGCAGGAGAATTACTTGAACCTGGAAGAGGTTACAGTGAGCTGACATCACGCCATTGCACTATGCACTCCACTGCCTGGGCAACAGCGTGAGACTCTGTCTCAAAAAATAAATAAATAAAAAGGTTAAAATGGTATATTTTATGCTGTGTATGTTTTACCACACAGACAAAATCCTGGGTAGGATGACATCACTCACTCCAGACAACTTTGCTTAGGACTGCCAAACTCTTCCTCCCCACACAAAACTTTGCCAGAAGTAATAGAATGGATAACAGTACTTTTTACGAAATTTAGGTTCAGGCCTAACATGGTGGCTCACGCCTGTAATCCCAGCACTTTCAGAGGCTGAGGCAGGCTGATCATGAAGTCAGGAGTTTGAGACCAGCTTGGCCAATATGGTGAAACCCCATTTCTACTAAAAATATAAAAATTAGCCAGGCGTGGTAGTGCGTGCCTGTAATCCCAGCTACTTGGGAGGCTGAATCAGGAGAATTGCTTGAACCTGGGAGGCGGAAGTTGCAGTGAGACAAGATCGCACCACTGCACTCCAGCCTCTGTGACAGAGCAAGACAATGTCTCAAAACAAAAACAAAAACTCAGGTTCATTTAGGTTAGACTTCTGAGGATACCCATCAACAACTTATTTCAACAAGAGGGAAGATTGAGCCTGAAGGACAGTGCAGTTCTAAGAAAGATGAACAATAGTTTGTCAGAAACTAAGGTGTTAACAAAGTAATAAAAGTGCATGTAGGATGCTACTGTTTACCTAGGAAAGCAGGCATTTGCTTTTTTTTTTTCTTAATTAAAGGATAAATTATTAAATAAAATGCAAACCTATAAGGGAGGGAGGGACCAGGATGAAAGGGACAAGGATCGAAGCTAGACTTCTCAAAATATACCATGATTTGGCTGAGCGCCTATAATCCCAGCACTTTGGGAGGTTGAAGTGGGTGGATGACAAGGTCACGAGTTCAAGACCACCCTGGTCAAAATGGTGAAACCTCGTCTCTACTAAAAATACAAAATAATTAGCCGCATGTAGTGGCAGCCACCTGTAATCCCAGCTACTCAGGAGGCTGAGGCAGAGAATTGCTTGAACCCCGAAGGCAGAGGTTGCAGTGAGCCCAGATCACACCACTACACTCAGCGTGGATGACAGAGTGAGAAAACCCACAATTATTTGACTCTATATCCTTTGGGGATATAGCTAAGGACAAGGAGAATTTTAAGAAAAAAAAAAACTATAACCTTTTTCAGTAATCATAATGTTAGCAGTAATTATGTTAATATCCTTAGAAATTAAGGTTTTTTCAATGTAAAAGATAAATATAAAATCAAAGAAGTTGAGCAATATTAAAATTTGAGTTAGAATTATTATTTAGAACTCATGATCTAATTTTCTTAAAATAAATAAATAAAATGAATAAAGTCCAAGATCTACTCACTGAAAACAAACAATAACAAATCTGATAGGAATAAGTATCCTTAGATCCCACATTATGCTCTTAAAATACCATTTTCCCTTAAAAGGATCTAGTTATCCCTGGAGATGTGGTTGATAATAGGTCTAGCCTAAGAAGTATGCCAAATAAGCCTGGAATATCTTGACAATTCAGAAAGCAAGGGAGCTCTCAGAACAAATAAATTTACTTGAAATATCACCCAGAATCATTTTGTAGAAATTCCCACTGGCCAAAGCGGAATAAATTTGAGCATCAGTAAGAAAAATAATAGCAATAAATTGAGATATATCAAATTTTTGTATATCCATGAGTCATAATGATACTTTTTTAAAAAAAAAATCTTAATTGCTCAACTTTGGAAATACAATAGAACTAATTCATTATTTTGAAAGCTGATAAATGGTAAATAAAGGCAAAAAATTGCACATTTTGCCTGCCTTTTCTGGAGCTAACATTTCTTATGTACCATTTCAGATCTTCTTGGCCTTACCTGTCTTATTCCAGCCACTAGTGCAGCAACAAGTTCCAGGTGGGCTCAGACCAGCTTCATGCAGGGGCAAACTTTAAAAACCTTACCTTTTGGCCGGGCATGGTGGCTCATTCTTATAATCTCAGCACTTTGGGAGGCCAAGGTGGGTGGATCACGAGGTCAGGAGTTTGAGACTAGCCTGGCCAACATGGCGAAATCCTGTCTCTCCTAAAACTACAAAAATTAGCCAAGTGTGGTGGTGGGCACCTGTAATCCCAGGGGAGGCTGAGGCAGGAAAATCGCTTGAACCCAGGAGACGGAGGTTGCAGCGAGCAGAGATCGCACCATTGCACTCCAGCCTGGGCAACAAGAGCAAAACTCCGTCTCAAAAAACAAAACAAAAAAAACCTTACCTCTTACCTCCCATTCCAGGGGTTCTCTCTTAATGACAGTATGGGGATCCATGGAAGCTATCTGGGTACCCATGCACCCACCACCCTGAAGTGTGGGTGAGTTAATGTTTCATGGTCTAACCTTTAACCAGTGGGGGATAGGAATTGATAAACCTTCCTTCCTTTTCCTCACAAGATGAAAGAGCCTGAGACTCATTCTATACCATTCATATGGTCACACACAGCCAACCAGTCAGGAACCAGAAGCAGCAGCCTACTCAGTGAGGCTCCCTTGAATTGGCTCTCCTGCTTCCCCATCCCTCACTTCTTTCCCTAAGATAGCATTCCCTAGTCAAGACTTTGTCGCTAGACTCTGCTTCCTGGAAGACCCAGGCTAAGACGTGTATGCACCACCTGTATCTCAGGGTAACTGAAGATTTGATGAGGAAATTATGTCAGCCAATAAATAAGGAATGACAACATTTGAATGACAGCATTTTGTAAAACTCTAATAAAATAGTGGATCCAGGCAGTGGTCATCATCAAATAGCCACTCACATCACAGAAAAGGAGATTGCTAGGTGCAGTAGGTACCATCTGATAGAAATATACAACTACAAGTGACATATTCTTGCCAAAAAGTGCAAACTTGAGTCTGACCCTGCATCTATATTCAACTAACTGTTTAGAAAAACTCTTGGAATCAAGGAATGCGTTAAACAACACTACACTACTGCTAGGTACAATAAACGAAATCCAGGATGTAAGAAACTCTGAAAGACAAATCACCCAGGCTGGGTGTAGTTAGTGCATGCCTGTGGTCCCATCTACTTGGGAGGGTGAGATGGGAGGATCACTTGAGCCTGGGAAAGTTGAAGCTGCAATGAGTCGTGACTGTGCCACTGCACTCTAGCTTGGATGAAAGAGTGAGACCCAGTATCCAAAAAACAAACAAAAAAAAAGACAAATCACCCAGTTTCCTCAACATGTAGCAAAGCATTAAAAAAGATGGAGGAGAAGCCTACAGATTAAAAGACTTAAAAGAGATCAGTGAAATACAATGTATAAATCTTGTTTGGATCCTGGTTAAAAAAAGCCAACCTCTAGAAAAAATTATGAGGTATTTGAAGATATAGTATATTCTCTAAGTTGGTAAAAATTCAGGAAAATTATTTAATGGCATGTTTTATTCACATGCCATTGATTTAGTATATAGAGTTGATGTTGCTATTACATGTGTTTGAGTGGCATGTTTATTTCTTTTTATTTTTTTGAGACGGAGTCTCACTGTCACCCAGGCTGAAGGGCAGTGGTGCGATCCCGGCTCACTGCAATCTCCACCTCCCAGATTCAAGTGATTTGGCTGCCTCAGCCTCCTGAGTAGCTGGGATTCCAGACACCTGCCACCAAGCCCAGCTAATTATTTGTTTTTAGTAGAGATGGCATTTCACCATGTCGGTCAGGCTGGTCTTGTACTCTACCTCAGGTGATCCACCCACCTTCAGACTCCCAAAGTGCTGGGATTACAGGCATGAGCCACTGCCCCTGGCCTTCCCCCCCCCCCCCCCCCCCCCCCCCCCCCCCCCCCCCCCCCCCCCACGGAGTCTTGCTCTGTTGCCTAGGCTGGAGTGCAGTGGAGAGATCTCACCTCACTGCAACCTCCACCTCCCATGTTCAAGAGATTCTCCTGCCTCAGCCTCTCGAGTAGCTGGGGATTTCAGATGCCTGACACCACCCCCGGCTAATTTTTGTATTTTCAGTAGAGTTAGGGGTTTCGCCATGTTGGCCAGGCTGGTCTCAAACTTCTGACCTCAAGTAATCCTCCTGCTTCAGCCTTCCGACGTGCTGGGATTACAGGTGTGAGCCACCGCACCCAACCTTGTCTAATTTTGTTCTGTATCTGAAATAAAATGAACATTTCAAAGAAGACTTGCATGTTCTGGAATGCGTTTGGGTAGAAAGAAAGGGACTCTGGCAAGCATAGGTGGTAACTGACATTATCTTTGTTTTTCTTGTCATTGTAGGTGCATGTTGTATGTATTTCTTTGTCTATATTTTTCTGTAATCAGCAAAACAGCATTTTCAATAGCTAATAAACATTTCCACTTTGACGACTGAGCATTTCAAAATCTGATCAGAGAAATAAAATGGGACGCCTCCTTGGGTTACAGCGGCAGTACTAGAAAAATGGAGCAGGAACTCTGAGTTCCGACTTGGTGCTCAGCAGAGCCTTCCTCCCTGATACTGACACCAAGGCAGGCCCATAGAAGCAATCAAGCCTTTCTAGGAGACAAAGCTCTATTCTGTGCCTCTCGTGACAGGGAGCTCTTGTGTTCTGTGTCCTGAGGTTCTGAAATCAATACTGAGCTTCACCTTCAGGCTGGATAACAAGAAAGGGAAAGAATCAAATTAAAGTGGAAAGTGGGGCACTCGCCTTGACAGGACAAATGTTTTCATTTTTTTCCTTAGAAACGGGGTCTTGCTATGTTGCCGAGGCTGGACTTGAACTCCTGGGCTCAAATGATCCTCCCACCTCAGCATCCCGAGTGGCTGGGACTATGGGCACCACCGTGCTGGGCAGGACCAGTGTTTTCTTTACTGGCAATGGGGGTAATGTGGAGCCCCAGAAACAGCCCTGTTGGCTTTGCCACCTGCTGCCTGTGTGATGTACGTTATGCATTTAACTTCTCCAAGTCTCAACTTCAGTCTCCTTACCCTTTGACTCAGCAACTCCATTCTTAAGTATCTATCTCAAAAAAACAATACTCACACCACTATTGAAAGAGATAGACCTGGAATGGTGGCTCATGCCTGCAATCCCAGCACTTTGGGAGGCCAAGGTGGGTGGATCACCTGAGGTTCAGGAGTTCGCAACTAGCGAAACCCTGTCTCTACTAAAAACACACACACACACACACACACACAAACAAAAATAGCCGGGCATGGTGGCACACACCTGTAATCCCAGCTACTCAGGAGGCTGAGGCAAGAGAATCACTTCAGCCTGGGAGGTGGAGGTTGCAGTGAGCCAAGATCACACCATTGCACTCCAGCCTGGGCAACAAGAGCAAAACTCTGTCTCAAAAAAAAGAAAGAAAGAAAGAAAGAAAGAGACAAATTAAAAAATGCTTATTCCTATGTATCTGAAATAGCAAAAATTAAAATTAGATTTTTAGTCACCAAAAGAATGGCTGGATAAACAATAGTACACCATCTCATGTGTTAAATGTCTTTCTATATGGAATATTCAGATGTCTGCTTTGGTTCCAAAATGAATATCCAATTAGTTAAAGTTATGAATCTAAAACTCTAGTTCTCTAGGTTTTAACACATTTGCTTGATTATTCTACTTTATAAAAGTAGCATTTTTTCACTTACATAATTTTATGACACAATATTTGATATATATAAAATGATATAAGTACCATCTATGTAAGCTTAGGAGTATATAATAAAATGAATACATGAACTCCCCATACAATTTATGCATAAAGCATTGCCATTGCTTTTAAAGCCGCTGCGTGCCTTCCAGATCCTAAACCCATCTTCTTCATCCATTTCGAGGTAACCACCATCCTAAATTATGCATTCATTAAAAAAAAAAACAGTTTTAACAAATATGTACATCTTCCTAACCAATACATTGTTTGGATTAGCTTGGTTTTGAGCTTCTTTATAAAAATGAAATTACTGTATATAGTCTTCTGCAGCCAGGTCTTTTCACTGCAAATTATATTTCCAAGATTTATTCCAGTTGTTGGATTTATTCTGTTTATTTATTTATTTATTTATGTAATGTTTTTCGTGGTTTTTTATGAAATGGAGTTTCACTCTTGTCACTCAGGCTGGAGTGCAATGGTGCAATCTCGGCTCACCACAACCTCTGCCTCCCAGGTTCAAGTGATTCTCCTGCCTCAGTCTCCCAGTAGCTGGGATTACAGGCATGTGCCACCATGCCTGGCTAATTTTGTAATTTTTTTAGTAGAGATAGGGTTTCTCCATGTTGGTCAGGCTGGTCTCGAACTCCCAACCTCAGGTGATCCGCCCGCCTTGGCCTCCCAAAGTGCTGGGATTACAGGCGTGAGCCACCAAGCCCAGCAGATATAGCTGTATTTCATCCAATTTTACTTCAGTATGGTATCCTGGTTTTGTGTTTTTGTTTTGTTTGTTGAGATGGAGTTTCACTGTGTCACCCAGACTGGAGTGCAGTGGCACGATCTCAGCTCACTGCAACCCTCACCTCCCAGGTTCTAGTGATTCGTTTTTATTTTTTGGGCAGGGGGTGGGGGGCGCTGAGTCTCGCTCTGTCACCCAGGCTGGAGTGCAGTGTCGCGATCTTGGCTCACTGCAACCTCTGCCTCCTGGGTTCAAGTGATTCTCCTGCCTCAGCCTCCTGAGTAGCTGGGATTACAGGTGCCCACCACTACGCCTGGCTAATTTTCGTATTTTAGTAGAGACAAGGTTTCACCATGTTGGTCAGGTTGGTCTCAAACTCCTGATTTCAGGTGATCCACCCACCTCGGCCTCCCAAAGTGTTGGGATTACAGGCGTGAGCCACTGGGCCTGGCAGGTTCAAGTGATTCTTGTGCCTCAGTGTCCCGAGTAGCTGGGATTACAGGGGTGCACCATCATACCTGGTTAATTTTTGTATTTTTATAGAGACAAGGTTTTGCCATGTTGGCCAGGCTGGTCTTGAACTCCTGGCCTCAAGTGATCTGCCGGCCTTGACCTCCCAGAGTGCTGGAATTACAGACATGAGCCACCAAACCTGGCTGATGTCCTGCTTTTATATTTGATTTAAAATCTTTCTTTGGGGTCGGGCACGATGGCTAACGGCTGTAATCCCAGCACTATAGAAGGTAGAGGAGGGAGGATTGCTTGAAGCCAGGAGTTTGAAACCAGCCTGGGGAACAAAGCAGGACCCTGTCTCTACAAAAATACATAAAATATAAATATAAATAAATAAATAAATAAATTTTCCTTTAGATAAAAAGATGCCCACCTTCTAGGTGGATTATTACTTTCTTTTTTATTTTATTTTTGAGAAGGAGTCTTACTCACTCGGTTGCCCAAGCTAGATTGCAGTAATTCCATCCCGCTCACTGCAACCCCTGCCTCCTGGGTTCAAGCAACTCTCCTGCCTCAGCCTCCCTCAGCTGGAATTACATATGTGCACCACCACAACCAGCTAATTTTTGTATTTTTAGTAGAGACGGGATTTTGCCATGTTGACAAGGTTGGTCTCAAACTCCTGACCTCAAGTGATCCACCCACCTAAGTAAGCCTCCCAAGTGCTGGGATTACAGGCGTGAGCCACCACTCCCCACCAATTACTGTCTTAGTGAACTTTGGAGAAAAGATCTCAGATGACTGCAAGATCAGATTTTGTCTGAGTGCGTCTTCTTTTCACTCACTAAGGAAATACACGTATCATTCCAGTCATTTGGGGGTTTTGCTTTCTAAGTATGTTTGAAGTTGCACAGCTACCAGCAATACATCTGGCTGGAACTCACTAAACCCTGTTGGTACTTAAATCATTTCATAATTTTAATAGGGGGTAAACATATAGCCCACATCCCAGGATTTCTAATTTGGTTTCTACTCAGAAATTCGTATCTTCCACCCAGGTCAAACACTCGGGCAGATTTTACCTTCCTTTGGCTCTTATGAGTTTGAGACTTGATGAGTTCTGCTTCTTTTTGTATGCTTCTCATGTTAAAACCACTTAACTCTAGCAGATATTAATGGCAGCCAATGAATGTGGTAACAACCTAGTGGAAAGTATATGGATATTTACTAGTCTTTCCACTATTTTGTATGTTTGAAATTTTTTCTATATAAAAATTTGGGGATTCATCCCGCCAGTAGCCAAGTCTACAACATTGAATTCAACCCTCCAAAAACTGTGGGCATTGATGATCTGACTGGGGAGCCTCTCATTCAGCATGAAGATGAGCCAGAGATGGCTATCAAGAGACTAAAGGTTTTCAAAACCCAAACAAATCCAGTCCCAGAATATTACCAGAAAAAAAGAGATGTTGGAAACATTCTCCGAACAGAAACCAGTAAGATTTGGCCCTATGTATATGCTTTTCTACAAACTAAAGCTCCACAGACAAGCCAGAAATCTTCAGTTACTCCATGAGGAGAAATGTGTGTAACTATTAATAGCAAGATGAGCAAACATCCTACTCCTTGCATTTAGAAACTGCTTTTTCTAAGACTTCTAGTATGGTACGAATTCTTTGAAAATTATACTACTTTTATTTCTACTGATTTTATTCTGGATACTAAGGATGTCTCGAATGAGTCAGATACTAAGATTCATCCTTTGAAATCAACTGGTGTGTTTTATACAATTATCCTCAAAACATCAGTGATGTCTGAACTTTTAAAACATCTGTTAGAGCAAAATTAAGAGTATTTGGTAGTAATCTAACTTTTTGTTCAGTTAAGTGGTTGATAAAGTTTTCATATTTTTCTGGAAAAGTTAAAAAAAGTTACATGTCATTTGGGGAAAATATGTGATCAGAAATTTTTGCATAGATTGATGCCAAAAAAGACATTTCTAGCATTGTAGAACATGGTGAGACATTATATAAATTCCAGAAAGAAAGCAACTGGATTTACAGATTTATTATAAGACACAAATTCACTGCTACCTTTGCACTAAGAAATGTACATGCTAACCATATACGCTGTATTTATTTTTTTGTTAAGCATACTTTCAGTTTACTCAGAATTTTCAATTTGCTATAAAAATGTATCAATTAGCATATAGAAAAATATTACTTTAAGATGGCTTGTTTCCTTTGAAAATACATATGTACTGAGGGTCATGATTTATGTCAGAAATTGACATTAGAGGTCCTTAGATAAGCACCAAAGTTGAATGAATTTTCAACAAAATGTAATTAAAGTCTATATATTTTCAGATGTTAAAAAAAAACTTGGGGAGGGGGATTGAATTGAAATGAATTTTAGAAGTCTTTAATGGCTTTTTCTGATTTGGGGGTCACAAGTTTTTAGTGTATTTCTGCCAACCAACTCTAAGGAATGCTCTCCACTAGTTAAAAAGGGTAAGTTAGTCCATATGGGCCAATATGCAAAGTTCTTCAAGACACGTAGTTAAGGAAAAAGGCATCTTGCAAAACAATACATATAGTTCGACCTGTTTATGTAGTAAATTCACATATCTGCTAATAAGTAGAAACAGGGCTGGAAAGAAGTGCAGCATCTTGGTAACAGTGGTTAACTGGAAAGGTGAGAGAGGTTATTTAGGGGAGTGAGGGAACAGTTGTAAAGACAAATCTGTACTTTTTTTTTTTTTTTTTCAAATGAGGACAGGATCTTGCTATGTTGCCCAGGCTGGTCTCCAACTCCTGGGCCCATGTGATCCACTCACTTCTGCCTCCCAAACTGCTGGGATTACAGACACGAGCCATCACACCTGGCCCACACCTGTATTTTTTAATGTACTCTTTTGAATTTAATTAAAAGCCAAATACATTAAAACAAATACATGGGGTGGACTAGAAGATCTGCCAGATACCACTGGCTGACAGTTGCAGTGATTCTAATGGGATGGAGAAAGTCTCGAAGTGGACCCAGTGAGAAGTTGTGGTCAAGGTGTTCTAGTACTTCCTAAAGATTAAATAGAGCCAGCTGTACCTCTCAGAGACAGGCTGGCCAAGGTTGCAAGAGTCACGTGTCTGCTGAGTACTCCTGGCACTCCTTACTCCTCCCCACCAACACCTGCCTGGCCTGAGGGCAGGGCTGCTCCTGAGCCTGAAGAAAACCTGGGTCGCTCCTCCCAAAAACCTCCACCTTCTCTCTGAGCAGTGGCACAAATGGGTAAACATCCAACCTGTGGCTACCAGTCACGTGTTGAGAAGAAAGGAAAGAGGAATAGCCAACGACAGTCCCTCCTCCACGCTCAGCAATCACTGGGTTAAAGATTACTTTGGTCCTCTTTAGCACACTTTACACTCCACTCTACTTTGGCTTGATGTTGTAAGTCATTCAATTCATAACTCTCCAAGGAGTTTAGCGTTTACCTCTAGATTCATGGCTAGAATGGCTTTAAAGACATTTTTAACAAGCTTTTTTTTTTTTTTTTTGCCTTTTAAAGCCATCTTTAAAAAGCTTTTCTAAGAAAATATCAGTTCAAGAAAGTGGCACACTGTTTGCTTTATGGCATTTGGACTTTAGCAAACAACTCATAAATAAATATTTTATGTTGGCCATTGGTTAACAGTCCAAAGATCACTGTAGTTTTACTTAAGCCTCCGGCAAATACAACTAACTTTAAATTCACATAGAAAAGCATAGTTTATCTGGAGTTGAAATTACCTATGAATTTCCAGTAAGAATGCTACAGCTATACATGTAGATATATAGATAGACATACATATATTCGTTGGATGTCTTCATAGAAAACTAAGGTATTATTACTGATGGTGCCTAATGTAAAAATAGACTTGCTCATTGTGATGTTCAAAGAGCTGTGAACAATAATATAGTCCTGTAAGAATACAATTGGTATTTATATGTATAGATTAATAATTGAAATTAGAGATACAGCTGAATTGCTCCTTTGCTTATTATGCATTGGGTAATAGTAGAGATAGTAGGGACATGATCAAAATAATGGGCTCACATTTTAATGAGTATTTATTTAGCACAATGTCCCTGTGATAAAACTGTGGTTATATAAAGTAGGTTAACTGATTAAAAAATTCTTTCACTTAATAGCAGCAATTGAAAAACACAACAAGATCAGTCACGGTGGCTCACACCTATAATCCCAGTACTTAGGGAGGCCAAGGCAGGTGGATCATCAAGTTAGGAGTTCAAGACTAGCCTGGCCAATATGGTGAAACCATCTCTACTAAAAATACACAAATTAGCTGGGCGTGGTGGCGTGCACCTGTAGTCCCAGATACTCTGGAGGCTGAGGCAGAAGAATCGCTTGAACCTGAGAGGTGGAGACTGCAGTGAGCTGAGATTGTGCCCATGTACTCCAGCCTGGGCAACACAGCAAGACACAAAAAACACAACAAAAAAACCAGGGCAGGTGAAGGGTGGTGAAACTCGTAAATGGCTATTGCCCATTGTAAACTCCCAGCCTTTTTTTTTTTTTTTGAGACAGAAGTCTAGCTCTGTTGCCCAGGCTGGAGTGCAGTGATATTATCTTGGGTCACTGCAACCTCCGCCTCCCAAGTTCAAGCGATTCTGCTGCCTCAGCCTCCTAAGTAGCTGAGATTACAGGTGTACACCACCACACCCAGCTAATTTTTCTGTTTTTAGTAGAGATGGGGTTCCCCATGTTGGTCAGGCTGGTCTCAAACCACTGACCTTGTGATCAGCCTGCTCCGCTGCCCAGACTGCTGGGATTACAGGCACGAGCCACCGCGACCGGCCAACTGTCCCAGATTTTTTAAAAAGTATTTTAATTTAAAATGCATCAAGACTTGTAAAACTGTCCAAATCATTTAATCCTGTAATTTCACCCTCTCTTAAGACAATAGTTAAGGACAGGTGTGGTGGCTCATGCTTGTAATCCTAGCACTTTGGGAAGCTGAGGCTGGAGAATCACCTGAGGTTAGGAGTTCGAGACCAGCCTGGCCAACATGGCGAAACCCTATCTGTACTTAAAATACAAAAATTAGCTGGGTGTGGTGGTGGACACCTGTAGTTCCAACTACTCAGGAGGCTGAGGCAGGAGAATCGCTTGAACCCAGGAGGCAGAGGTTGCAGTGAACCAAGATTGCAGCACTGCATTGCAGCCTGGGTGACAATGGGAGATGCCGTCGCAAAAAAAAAAAAGACAAAAGTCCAAATGCAGAGAAAATTATATACACAAATCTTTTAATCAACACAAATCTTTTAATTATTAATAAAAGCAAAAAAATGGCAAATGAAATATCCAACAACTAGGAAAACCTTAAGTAAATTAATGTGCTCACTAAAAAAAATTATATGAATATGTATATGTTAATCAGGAAGAGCATATAACAACATTTAATCAATCAGCAAATATTTATTGAGCCAGCTTTACTACACCATGCTAAGTACAATGGTGAAAAACATGTAGAAGGTTTGGTCCTTTTGGAGCTTGTAGATACTATTTATAATGTAATATTCAGTTGAAATTACAGAATACAAAATTCACCCCTATGATTACCATGATGCAAAAATGAAATGCATAAGCAAAGGACAGGAGCAAAACAAGCCCTAGTGCAAACTGTATTTTTATTAATTTGGGGTAGTGACAATACTAATGACTATTCTTTCTTTTACCATTTTAGAACTTATGGTAGATGTTTTTATTAAATATTAAAATGATATAAAATATATAGAGACATCAAGAAATAATATTGTTACATTAAAATAACGGAATATAAGTAGAATAGCTGCATAGTATACCTGCAACTCTCCAATCAGATGAACAGGGATTGAAATCAGTCGTGCAAAAAGGAAAAGTATTATGAAGAGTAGTAGGATCTGAGCTAATTTATTTTGCTTTAACAAATGTATGTTAATGTTGTTAGTTCAATGTCTTGTAATAATGTGAACATTTATTTATTTATTTATTTTTGAGACGGAGTCTCACTCTGTTGTCCAGGCTGGAGTGCGATGGTGATCTCGGCTCACTGCAACCTCTACCTCCTGAGTTCAAGAGATTCTCCTGTCTCAGCTGGGATTACAGGTGTGCACCACCATGCCTGATTTTTAGTAGAGATGGGGTTTCACTGTGTTCCCCAGGCTGGTCTCAAACTCCTGAGCTCAGGCAATCCACTCTCCTCAGCCTCCCAAAGTGCTAGGATTACAGGCATGAGCCACTGCACCTGGCCTTATTGATTTTTTTGAGACAGGGTCTCTCTCTGTCACCCAGTCTAGACTGAGGTGGTGGGATCACCACTCACTGCAGCCTTAACCTCCCAGCTCAAGCAATCCTCTCACTTCAGTCTTCCCAGTAGCTGAGACTACAGATGTGTGCCACCATGCCCAACGAATTTTTGTATTTTTAGTAGAGATGGGATTTCATCATGTTGGCCAGGCTGGTCTCAAATCCTGACCTCAAGTGATCCACCCACCTCGGCCTCCCAAAGTGCTGGGATTGATTACAGGCCGAGCCACCTCACCTGTTCCCTATGTGTACTTTTAAAGCAAATTTAGAGGAGCCTCTTTTGCCCATCCAAGAACCCTAGAGAGAGACATGTGGTACAAGAGAAAGCATGAGCACTGGAGCCCTGCAGGGGGCATAAGTCACAATGTTTTCACTTTTTAGTTATGTGATTGAGGTAAACTCACTGGATATACCTGGACTTGCTTTCCCTTTCAAAAATGAGGATAGCCGGGCGTGGTGGCTCGTGCCTGTAGTCCCAGCTACTAGGGAGGCTGAGGCTGCAGGATCACTTGAGTCCAGGAGTTCACTATGCCGATCGCACTAAGTGTCCACACTAAGTTCGGCATCAATATGGTGACCTCCAGGGAGCAGGGGACCACCGGGTTGCCTAAGGAGGGGTGAACCGGCCCAGGTGAAAACTCCTGTGCTGATCAGCACGGGGATGGTGCCTGTGAATAGCCACTGCACTCTAGCCTAGGCAACATAGCGAGACCTCGTCTCTTAAAAAAAAAAAGAGGATAGACTTTCCTGCCACCTAGGATGAGACAGAAGATAAGAAATGTCCCAGCCAGTTAGAGGGTTCACCCTGTGATAGAAGCCCTGCTGGACAGATAAGCGAGAGTGAGGAACTTGGAAAACCTAGATGAATGAGCACTTTCTTATAAGATATCCACCCACATTGCATGCGACAGCCAAGGGCAATCTTTTATGGACCTGTGCTGTCACAGGAAAGGGTCCTTCCAGGCATCAAAAGCTGTCCATAACTCGGCACGGTGGCTCACGCCTGTAATTCCAGCGATTTGGGAGGCCAAAGCAAGAAGATTGCTTGTGCTCAGGAGTTCAGGACCAGCCTGGGCAAAGAGCCAGATTTCTTTCTTTTTTCTTTTGAGACAGAATTTTACTTTGTTGCCTAGGCTGGAGTGCAGTGGCGGGATCTAGGCTTACTACAACCTCTGCCTCCCAGTTTCAAGCGATTCTCTTGTCTCAGTCTCCTGAGTAGCTGAGATTACAGACACCTGCCACCATCCCCAGCTAATTTTTTTGTATTTTTAATAGAGACGGGGTTTCACCATGTTGGCCAGGCTGGTCTTGAACTCCTGACCTCGGATGATCTGCCCGCCTCGGCCTCCCAAAGTGTTGGGATTACAGGTGTGAGCCACCGCACCTGGCCTGCCAGATTTCATTTTTACAAATAATTAAAAAATTAGGTGCAGTGGTGTGTCCCTGTGGTCCCAGCAACTCTGGATGTTGAGGTGGGAGGATTGCTTGAGCCCAGGAGGTTGAGCTGCAGTGAGCTAGCTGTATTTGTGCCCTGCACTCCAGTCTAGGCGACAGAACAAGATCCTATCCCAAAAACAAAGCAAAACAAAACAAAAGCTGCCCACCAAGTATTTATTGGTGGATTTTCTTTTTTTCTTTTTTCTTTTTTTGAAGAGTTTCACTCTGTCACTCAGGCTGGAGTGCAGTGGTGCGATCTCGGCTCACTGCAACCTCTGCCTCTCGGGTTCAAGTGCCTCTGCCTCTCGGGTTCAAGTGATTCTCCTGCCTCAGCCTCCTGAGTCACTGGGATTACAGGCATGCACCACCATGCCCGGCTAATTTTGTATTTTTAATAGAGGTGGGGTTTCTCTATGTCGGTCAGGCTAGTCTTGAACTCCCAACCTGAGGTGATCCGCCTGCCTCAGCCTCTCACAGTACTGGGATTACAAGCGTAAGCCACCATGCCGAGTTAATTTTTGTATTTTTAGTACAGACGGGATTGCACCATGTTGGTCAGACTGGTCTCGAACCCCTGACCTCAGGTGATCTGCCCATCTCGGCCTCCCAGTGTGCTTGGGTTACAGGCATGAGCCATCGTGCCCAGCCTTATTATTATTTTTTTCACATCACAAAATATCTGGAGGCAGACTGTCCAGTTTTGGTACAGCAACTCTAAGATGACAACAGGGGAGAAGGATTTTCTCATCTTTCTGCTCTGCCATTTTTGCCTGTGACTTTGACCCTCATGGGTCCAAGATGGTTCTTCCACCCACAGGCATCTAGTACGTCATATAGGCAAAGCCCACGCCAGCTGAGCCTGCCTGTGTGCTTTACTGCAAGCTTTCCTGCTTAGCTTACATTAGTCAAAGTTGGGTCCTAAGGCAATTCCTAGTTGCAAAGAATTCTGAGAAAGGTTTTGTTTTGTTGTTGTTGTTGTTTTTAAACTGGGTTTATTGATTCTAGACAAAATTGTGAGTATGTTAGAAAGACAGGAGAACATGGATATTAGGTAGGTAACTAGCAGTGCTTGTCAGCTACATACCAAAATGGTAACAATAATGCTCTCAGATGGTGTGATTGTGGATTTTTTTTTTTTTTCTTCTTGAGACAGGGTTTCACTCTGCCACCCAGGCTGAAGTGCAGTGGTACTATCTGGGCTCACTGCACCCTCAGCTGCCTGGATTCAAGTCCTTCTCCCACCTCAGCCTCCCGAGTAGCCGGGAGTACAGGCAAGCACCACCACGGCCAGCAAATTTATTTCATTATTTGTAGAAATGAGGTCTCACAATTTTGCCCAGGTTGGTCTGTAACTCCTGGGCTGAAAGATCACTTCAGCAGGAGGATCCTCCTGCTTCAGCACCCCTCCGACCCCCAAAATGCTGGGCTTACAGGCATGAGCCACTGTGCCCAATCCTCCCACCTCAACATCTGGAGTTGCTGGGACCACAGGGACACGCCACTGTGCCCGGCTAATTTTTTTATTATTTGTGTTTTTAGTTTTTTCAAATATGCCTCATCTGGCAGCTGACTGGGGAAAAAGCACTGCACAGGTGTTACCAGTTGCCTAAGAGTTTCTGAGACAACTCTCTCCCTCACCGAAAACCACTGGGTTCACAATTGATCTAATATTGTATTATATCATTATGAATGTTGTTTTCAGGTCTGTCAACAGTAACCCAGGTTTGTAGTCTTGGAGTAATGTCTGCATGCTTTCTCACTGTAATAGATATGGTTGGTTGTTGTCTAGCCTTGCTTCCTCCTGGATCCTTTCCTAACAGAGCTTTGTTGTTGTTGTTTTTTTAATTTTTCTTTTTTTTTTTTTTTTTTTTTTTTTT
>PVKV010029846.1:0-23055 GCA_004027835.1 Alouatta palliata | reverse complement strand
AGAGGATGTGGAGAAATAGGAACACTCTTACACTGTTGGTGGGAGTGTAAATTAGTTCAACCATTGTGGAAGACAGTGTGGCGATTCCTCAAGGACCTAGAAATAGAAATTCCATTTGACCCAGCAATCCCATTACTGGGTATATATCCAAGGGATTATAAATCATTCTACTATAAGGACACATGCACACGAATGTTCACTGCAGCACAGTTTACAACAGCAAAGACCTGGAACCAACCCAAATGCCCATCGATGATAGACTGGACAGCGAAAATGTGGCACATATACACCATGGAATACTACACAGCCATAAAAAACGATCAGTTTGCATCCTTTGTAGGGACGTGGATGAACCTGGAAACCATCATTCTCAGCAAACTGACACAAGAACAGAAAATCAAACACCGCATGTTCTCACTCCTAGGCGGGTGTTGAACAATCAGAACACATGGACACAGGGAGGGGAGCATCTCACACTGGGGTCTGTGGGGGGGAACTAGGGGAGGGACAGCAGGGGGTGGGAAGTTGGGGAGAGAGAGCATGGGGAGAAATGCCAGACATAGGTGATGGGGAGGAAGGCAGCAAATCACACTGCCATGTGTGTACCTATGCGACAATCTTGCATGTTCTTCACATGTACCCCAAAACCTAAAATGCAATAAAAAAAAGACTACTTAACTCCACAGTGTAGCCTCACCATTTGAACTCAGAATTTTTCTTGTTGTAATTTGCTCATCAGTTTAAAATATGCACAAGCCGGGCGCAGTGGCTCACGCCTGTAATCCCAGCACTTTGGGAGGCCGAGGCGGGTGGATCACGAAGTCAGGAGATCGAGACCATCCTGGCCGACATGGTGAAACCCCGTCTCTACTAAAAATACAAAATTAGCTGGGCATGGTGGTGCACGCCTGTAATCCCAGCTGCTCAGGAGGCTGAGGCAGGAGAATTGCTCGAACCCAGGAGGCGGAGGTTGCAGTGAGCCGAGATTGCGCCACTGCACTCCAGTCTGGCGCCTGGTGACGGAACGAGACTCTGTCTCAAAAAATAAAATAAAATAAAATAAAATAAAATGTGCACAAAATGGGCCAGAATATTTAACCGGTCCCAACAAGATGACAAAATCAGAGGCTGTGATGTTGGAAACTGTTTTTCTCCTTCGAGATTGAACCCCTGGATTGGACAGGGAATGAGAAAAATAAAAGAAACAGATGTAGAGGAGAAAGGTCACATTTTACAGGACGGAAGAGGAAAGAGAAAGGAAGGAGGGGAGGCTTGTCTTCCAGCCACTGCAAGGGATGAGGTCAGTACCCTCACCCCCCTGATTTATCTGCTGTCAGGGAGAGCCTCAGCACCCCAGACCTACATGGTATGGGATGAGCCCTTCCCACCTTTGCAAGTCAGCAGTCAAGGTTAACTATTTCCAGTCAGAAGGAGTTACAGGTGCCTTTGGCCAAGAGAAGTAAGGCTGTAGGTGGTTCTAAGATGACTTGGAAGAAGTGGGGGGAGGGAGGGCTGAGTAAAGTTCCAAATCCCTCACCTCAATTTCCAATGCCCCCTCCCACCACCCCTGGAATAGCCTGAACCCAGCAAAGCCCCAAGGGTACCACAAATATAAACAAATACAAATGAATAAAATGCTCAACTGGCATCATTAGTGTTTGAGTCTAAATATAGCAGAGCCCCAGGGATGCCCCAAAAGAGGCAGATGGTGGTCGAATGCACTCTAACTTACCAAGTTCCAAAGTTGAAAAGTTACAAAGTTACACAGTTTGTCCTTCTCTAAAGGTTGTTTTCATTGCACCAGAGAAACACCGGAGGCAGCAGGCACTGCAGCAGGAAGAGGAGAGGATCCCCAAGACAAAAGCATCCAGGCCGCTGCAGGAGACTCCCTAGCACTCCAGCCAAGGGGTCAGCTAGGCACAAGCAGGTAGAACCCACTGGCCACCCTCAGCCCCGTTTGATAGAAACCAGACTGTGGGCTCACGCCCCCAGAGCACACTGTATGGGCCACTAAAATTGTAACCGAATGTGGGTCCACATGCTCGCTGCCTGCAGAGTCTAGTTAACAAGAGTGAGGCCTTGTAGAAAGAAAGTGACTTTATTAACCACAATTAGTAAAGGGGAAGTGGCCAGATTTCCATCCAAAGCAACCACTTTGACTTTTTTCAGGAGAAGGCAGGGGTTTATAAAAAGGAAAACTTGATAAGGAGGGCATGCAAGCATTGTGCTGAGTACAGGTTCTGTGTGTCTTG
The DNA here is from genome assembly GCA_004027835.1 of Alouatta palliata. NCBI lineage: Eukaryota > Metazoa > Chordata > Mammalia > Primates > Atelidae > Alouatta > Alouatta palliata. The sequence continues at coordinate 20,803 of PVKV010029846.1, read as the reverse complement.
GTTTTGTTACTATCTTGGGTTCCAGTCACCTGGATCTCAGGCTGACATCATCTCAACAATGGCTGAGTTATTAACTAGCCACCCTGAACAATCTCTGGAGTTTTGCAGCCGGGTCTCCATGCTTGGTCTGTCTGTCTCAAGATTAGCTCCTGGAACTTCTAGAAGGCACATAATAGATACTAGCATGCAGTTAGATAAATGTGCAGGGAGTGTATATGGTGAGAAAGGGAGGCTATTTTAAAGCCAAGAGAAAAGACTTCTGCACCGGGTGTGGTGGCTCACACCTGTAATCTCAGCACTTTGGGAGGCCAAGGCGGGTGGATCATGAGGTCAGGAGTTCAAGACCACCCTGACCAAGATGGTGAACCCCCGTCTCTACTAAAAATACAAAAATTAGCCAGGTGTGGTAGCAGGTGCCTGTAATCCCAGCTACTCCAGAGGCTGAGCCAGAGTTGCTTGAACTCAGGAGGCAGAGGTTGCAGTGACCCGAGATTGTGCCATTGTACTCCAGTCTGGACAACAAAGTGACACTCCGTCTCAAAAAAAAAAAAAAAAGAGAGAGAGAAGGCTTCTGCAGTTTGCGTCAAGGTTATATCTTGAAACCCAGGAGAAGAGAAAAAATGTTTTGAAACATATTATGAAGTTAAAGTTAAGCTGTCCAGTTATGTTAGGAAGATGGAAATTAATACCACAGTGAAACATCATTCTCCTCTTTCAGAGTGGCTAAATCTAAAAAGACTAATCATACCAAGTGTTGGCAAAGAAACTGGAACTCTTATACCTTGTTGGTGAGAGTATCAAATAGTATAACACTTTGGAAAACATTTGATATCACCTACTAATGCTTAACAAGTATTTACAAACTATGACCAAGTAATGACACTCCTGGGACCCACACAGAAGAAAGGAGTGCTTGTGTCCTCCTGAAGATGCAGAAAGTATTCATAATAGCCCCAAACTCGAAAAATCCAATTGCATATCAACATGAGAGTGGAGAAATAAATTGTGATATAGTCATACAACAGAAAACTACACAGCACTGAAAAAGAACAAACTACTGCTATGTATAACAACACAGGTAAAATTTCAAAGAAATAAACTTGAAAATCATAAGCCATACAAAAGAACACATGCAGTGTCCTTTCATTTATATGATGTTCCAAACCAGATGAAGTTAGATTTGGCGATAAAGGTGAGGCTGGAGGTTACCTGTGGCAGGAGGTGATAGTACCTGGAAGAGACTACTCGGCCTGGGTTTGCTAGGCTTAGAGTCCACCAGGTTGCTGGAAATGTTATGTAAATGGATCTGGATGTTATGTAAAAATTCTATAAATACATATAAGTGTATATTATACATTTGTAAGAATTTATCGAAATGTACCATTAAGATTTGTGTGCTCTGCTATATGATTCATAACTCTACAAAAAGGAAAAAATTCCACATTCCATAATTTCTAGCACCAAACACATGGAGCTCTTGCAATTTTCATTAATTTTACCACAAAGTAGTGGTAGGAAGTACCACCTATCTGATGGACTTAGATATTTATTGATGTAGAAAAAAATAAATATAGCATTAAATCATTTGCAAACTACCATAAAATCTGCTGAGAAAGGTGTCATGGCCGGGCCCGGTGGCTCACGCCTGTAATCCCAGCACTTTGGGAGGCCGAGGCGGGTGGATCACGAGGTCAAGAGATTGAGACCATCCTGGTCAACATGGTGAAACCCCGTCTCTACTAAAAATACAAAAATTAGCTAGGCATGGTGGCACGTGCCTGTAGTCCCAGGTACTCGGGAGGCTGAGGCAGGAGAATTGCTTGAACCCAGGAGGCAGAGGTTGCGGTGAGCCGAGATCGCGCCATTGCACTCCAGCCTGGGTAACAAGAGTGAAACTCCGTCTCAAAAAAAAAAAAAAAAAAAAAAGGTGTCATGGCAATGAAGATTGCTGATATAAACTGGTTTTTTGAAATCCCAGGACTGTATTAAACAGACAGAAAAACTGAATCTTTCATTTTTTTCCATGCATAGAAATAAATTACAGATGGGTTGATGAGTTTGGTGGAGAGGTGGGGAATAAAACCAGAAAGAAAATACAAGAATATTTATCTCATCCTGTCTTGATGTAGGATAAATTCAGTCTAAAAACATAAACAAGAGGAGAAAACAATATGGAGTGTCATGAATGATTTTAATTTTAAAACCACTCTGCAAAAACAGGCACCATAAATAAAATAAGAAGGCAATGACAATCGAGGAAAATATTTGTGACATATACAAGACATGAATATCCTTTATATATAAAGTGCTATTAAGACAAACAAGAAGATGAATATCCTGATAGAAAAATAAGCAAGGCATGAAATATACAACTTACAAAATATTTAATGGTGAGTGAATGCTTATCCTGTAAGATCAGTAGCAAGGCAAGGATGTCCTCACTCACCACGATTACCCAACATATGTAGCCCTGAGAGTCGTAGCCAGCACAATACGGCAAGGGAGATGATAAAAGGCATACAGATTGGAAAGCAGGTAACAATACCGTCCCTGCAGGTGCCATGATGGTCTATGTAGAAAATCCCGAGAAACCTACCAACAAAAACCCAAATCACTTCCTAGAACTAGTGAGTTTAGCAAGGATACAAGATCAAGATACAAAATCAACTGGATTTCTATATGTTAACAATAAAGTAATTCATAGTTATAATTTAATTTTTATATATGTGCTATTTATAATCACTCAAAAAATGTAATAGTATAAATCTAAAAAATGTATATGGGATTCTTATGCTGGAAACCACTACATGTCTGCATGTATATATATGTGTGTGTATAAACTCACATGCCTCTGTGTGTGTGTGTGTGTGTGTGTGTGTGTGAATTAAATGCAATGACCATGGGCCAGATTGTGCTAGGTGGTGGGAAACAGACATAAACAAGCCCGAGTTAGTACTTGCCACTAGGTTGCTCACAGTCTACCTGGTGGCAAGTATCAAGTACTTGGTATACGGGCAAGTCAGACACTAAGCCCATGAATGAAAATGTGTTGGGAGCTTCAAAGAAGCAGGTCTGAGCGCTCCTGGCGTCTAGCACCGGAAGACCAGACCATGAGCTCAGAACATGGTGGCAGGAACATTCGAGTTTACAAGGCTTCTACATTTATATTGCCACAATGCTGTACTCCAATTCTAGATTTCTGGAGGAGAGGCTCACATTGGGCCAGTTTGAATCACAAATCTATGAATCTATCCTTGACCCCATCAAATAGGTGTGCGTGTGTGTGTTTGTACGTGTGTGTGGTGGGAGGTGGGGTAACTCAACACAAATGTAGCAGCTGAGAGTCCCCATTTCGGATAAGGGGGTGAGGAAGAATCATTTTGCACTGGTTGGAGGCACCAGGGGCTAGAGAAGTACCAGAAGGAGCACCAGCATTTAAGGAATCAAAGGAAGAGGAGGTGCGGGGAAGAGAAGCAAGCGAGAAGGAATATGCACAGGGTCAGAGAGAAAGCCAGTCAGGGCTTCCTGCTGTTGAGTGACTTGTGCAGCTGAGGCAGCTGCAGGAGATTATTCATCTCAGGTGGTTTTGTTCTCAGAGTTCTCCCTCTGAACCATGGCGGTGATGGCGCATCTCAAAACGCTGTTGAGTGTGCAGACTGAGACACTGCATGCTGAGCTCAGTGATCTGAGCTGAGTATTGTGGCCTGGGAGTGTGGCTTATGATGAAGAGGGGTATGGTTTTAGCATCGGGGAGTGCTTTTCTTGGCAGGCTACAGACACATGCGCTTGGAAAACAGGAAGGGAGAAGTCCGAGAACGGCCTTTGCCATGGCTCGGCTAGAACTGTTGGCAACATAGCCACTTGTTTCCTCTGGATAGATTTGCAGCAGCCTAAGATTCTAAGAACGGCGCTTCCTTCAGTGGTTCGAGGAGATCTGAAGACCAGGTTCCTTGCAAAGTGTTCTCTCGGAGACAGCAGTAACACATAGCATTTCTCTCCTCTCTTCCGCAGACCTCAGAGGATGACCCTTCTGAAAAGGACGCCCTGCAGCCTGGCCGCAATATTGTGGCTGCAGGTTATGTGCTGTGTGGTAGTGCAACCCTGGTGGCTCTCTCCACGGGGCAAGGTGTGGACTTCTTCATGCTTGACCCGGTAGGTACAGAATATCGCAGCATCTGTGCCTGCGCCTCTGGGGTTTCATGCTAGTCCCCGGGCTAATATGCTGGTTATTCCTAATGCTTGTTTTGGGGACCAGGGTGCTTGAGAGCCTAGTTTGGGGAGCCCACACCATCATCAGAAACCATGGAAGGCCTCTGTCCCAATGAGGGCACCGGGGGTAGGAGTGTTCTGCAGAGCCAGTCGCATCAACTCAGGCCCTATCCTTAAGGAGTTCATTCTCCAAAAATGCACTCAATCTCTTTGGCTTTTGAGAACTCCATGATTGAAGAATCACAATACTGCAAATTTCCAGCAGAAACGTGGGGTCTTTAGAGCAGCACCGTCCAGTAGAATGTGAATTTCACTTTTAAATGCGGGATGCCTTGCCTATCACTTGTGAAACGCTTTGCCAAGTACACTGACGTCTTGTGAAAACTCAGATACTGTTGACCAGAGAACGCCTCAAAACCGCTTGTGTTCACTTAGACAAAAGGTGAGTATTTGAATTTTTGGCTTACAGGTGTTTATTGAGCATCCGCTATGTCTCAAAGCCCCTTTCCAGAGAGTGGAGATAGAGCATTGATGGAACACATGTGCCAGCTCTCATGGAGTTCACATGCTAGTGCCTATGTGTGGAGAGATGGATTTGCAAAATTTCAGAATGGCACACAGTTAACTCACAAAACAGAGTTTACAGCATGGAAACCCAGAAACTTTTCAAACAGAATCTCTTTACCTTATACCCATTAGACCAAGATCCATTGCTGTGTCAGTTTGCTAGTGCCCCAATTTCCTTTTATGTTCACAGAAGCTGGCAACCCCTGAGAAATTCTAGGGCTTACAAATATTACTCTCAGACAACAAAGCGTCCTTTGTAAAGTTGTAAAAACAGCTAAGAGTTAGATAATTCTTCATAAGTGGTAGGAATGTAAGTGGAATTCCTATGGAATTTACATCTACTATTGATTAATGCATTTAAATGTCACAGTGGCCCTATGAGGTGTGTCCTATTATTATTCTTACTTTCAGATGGGGAAAGTGAGGTGTAGAGAGGGTGAGTAACTTGCCCAGGGTCAAGTGACTGGTGTCAGGAGTCACGCTCTGGCAATCTGTGGTGTAGCTACTCCACCACACCGAATTTCCAACACAACTGCCCTTGAGTTCAAGCAAAAGAACATCCTGAGCAGTTCTAAAGGCAGCAGGAGGTGCTGTGACTCGGGGAACTAACTCAAGGGTTCCCAGGCACAGACAGAGCCTCTGCTTTCTGCTCTCAGTCATGACAGCAGGGCCCAGTCTGGACATAGGTGGGCACCAGAGCTTGGCAACATGACAGAAGGAAGAGATGAACCATAGCACAATCTTTCCTGGTCTCTGTGTATTAGTCTGAAACCCCTTTGGATCACATCACCCTAGTAAAAAGGACATTTGAGCAAAGACCCAGTGCACACAGCTTAGTGCTTGTCTGACGTCCAGCGGAGGTAGCTGGTAGCAGTTGTCACAGAAATGCCATGGAGGGCGGCCAGCAGCTTATGGAGGCAGCATTCCCTGGTGGGTCAAACCGAGCCTTTGAGGTCTGTGGGTTTGCAAGGCTGGTGATTTGATTTTGTCCGAACACACGTACTCTTCAGGCACAGAGAGACCACCTCCTGTTAACCAACTCCCCATTGTGGATAAAGCTCATTGTCAAGGCATTCATTCAAACGGGAGCTGTTGTTTCACAGTGACAAGGAGCTGGTGTCCGATGACGGGGAACAGAGTGTATGACAGTCCATATTTAAAATCAGCGGTTGTTGGTGAGCAGACAATCAGACCAAAGAACACACTTTCCAAGTTAATACAATTGTGGAAACAACATTCCTGGGGCCTGAGAGTCCCCACCCCAGCCCTGGGAGTGAATCAACGCAAGGCGTTTTCACCCCCTGATGCAGAACGAGCTCCTCCGTTCAGGTGGAGAGTGAGTGCCACTGTTCAGATGACAACTGCGCAACTCCACAGTGTTTGCTGAAAAGCAAGAGCAAAATTGATCCCGGTTCAATTAAGCGAAAGGAGTTACTGCATTGATGGGAAAGTTGAGGACCTTGGCTGGGAACAGGCAGGACTAGAGGACCAGGAAGTAGGAAGCACAGCAGTGGTCTCACAACACAGCCAGTCCGGCCTGGACACCACCCCGGGTGCTGTGCCTCTCACTCAAGTTTCAAATCCCAGGGAGGGGTATCTCATTTTCAAGCTAAGGCACATACCTGACCTTGGCCTACAGGAAGCCAGGGAACTTTTCAGAAGCAGAAATCAGCACTGGGCTGCTCCAAAGCAGCAGACGTCCACAGCAAGTTAAAGCTCATGGGCAAAAGACCACCACCTGTGCACCTGTAATAATAAGAAGTTAGATTTGGCAGGCACTGCAGAGGAACCATGGGGTGTTGCATGAGGAGGGAGTTGAGATGGGCTTATTATAGTACTTGGGGTTTGCTTGGTGATTCTAAAGAGGATTTGAGGAAGAGAGAGTCAGTCTGGATTGAATATTGTCTGTAAGTGGGTGCAATTAATGACTAGTTACCTTTGGGAGGAAGGGAGATTGAAGTCCTTGATATTGAAGCAGTTGTCACTTGTGTTAGGAGAATTGTTTAATTGTTTAATTGTTTTTGTTGTTGAGTCTCCTTGTCACTGTCTTGTTTTGGATGGACAGCGTCACCTCTCATAGCAACACCTCTGCTATGTGGAGTCATTCTGTGGTCTTGCCTCTTTATATTCCAGGAATAGCTCTGATGTTTCTTGGGAAAATTCTGGCCTAGCTACCCGGTGTGAGCTGTCATTGTGGAGTTTTTCACTTTCTCAAAAGTTTTGACATTCATCAAAGTAGATCTGATTTCCAGGCTCTGAATTTCCTCCTAGGGACTTAGACAGACACCAGCATTTAAGGTGGCAGCTGCCACAAGTTGATCACATTTTTAGCGACTGATATCACTAGAACTAGATAAAGGGGTATTTGAGAGCTGCCCTGCAGGTATTGACCGCGGTGGCTACAGGGGGACTGCAGGGGGACTGGGGACGGTTTTATTAATATGTCTGAGGATTCCTTCAGATTTTTACCAACATTTTCTTTATGCCAAGCAAACACAGTTTCTGATGAAAAGGACTTCCTCTTTTCCCCAGTTAAGAGTGGGATACCAGAAACTGTGAATGGTTTCTACCATTGATCAGTAACATAAATAAAATAACTGTACTGCAAACTAATGGTTAAAATGTATCCCTCATACGACAGTGTAACTTCTTCCTCTCACTGTTGATGGCCGGTCTGCCTGAAAACATTAATCTGTGGGTGAGAACTTGGGAGATACACACAGTCAGGTTGCTCATAAATGAGGAGCCTCGCTGACAGTGGAAGGTGAAAATGAAAAGAAAGAAGACCATGGGCTTCGTCCCTTTCAGTTGTCTTCCTGCTCGCTTTGTTACTGCTTGAGCTTCCTGTGTGGGCTCCACATGATCCCTGTTCTTCCACCAGTCTTGAAGACACCACAGCGCAGGCTCAGAGTGACCACAGCCAAGCTCAGGCTCTGCCAGCAGGTCCCCATCTTCTCCTGCTGTGATTGTGGGGATTGTGGGGATCGTGCAGTTGGCTTCTGTTTCCTGGCTTCTCTCTTCTTTCTCGTGTCTCTCTTCATGTTGCTAGGCTCTTGGTGAATTTATCCTGGTGGAAAAAGATGTCAAGATAAAGAAGAAGGAAAGATTTACAGCCTGAATGAGGGCTATGCCAAGTATTTTGATGTGGCCACCACTGCATATGTGCAGAAAAAGAAATTCCCTGAGGTGAGTGAAGAAAGCCAGGCGAATGGCAGAGACAGTGCTGTCCCCACGGGGTCCTGTTTGGGTGGTGGCTTCAGAGGCTTTGCCAAAAGAGGTTGGTGCCACTGTTGATGGCTGTGGTTAGTATGAAGATGATGACTCTGCCTTTCTTCCTACAAATTCAGTATCATATATAGCTAAAATTTACCTTCTAAGGTAGTACTTATCTTTACATGTGAGTTTTTCCAGGATGCATTCTCTATAAAGAAGGCAGGAATCACATTTACAAAATTCAGAGCTCAGGCCAGATCCTCTCTTAAGTCGTTTGTTTAATCTAAGCTCCAACCTACAGATTCACTCAGTTGCATTTGCTTATAGAAGAGATAATTACAGGAGAGGACTTCAAAAAGTTCATGGAAAATGACATTAAAAGAGACTAAAAACATAAAATATAATCTTTATTTCTCAACATAAGCTCTATCGAGTTCAGAGGCTTTCGTAAGTCTTTATACCAGGCCTTTAGTCCGTCTGTAAAGAACTGAGGCACTGGGAATTTAACCCTGTCAAGGCAGGCTTTTTAATGTTATTGGCTGATGAAAGATGGGTGTTCTTTAAAGGTTTTTAAAGATTAGGAAACCAAAAGACGTCGGAAGGGGCTAAATCAGGACTGCAGAAATTTTCCGTCAAAACTTGCAAAATTGCCATTGCTTGATGGGAAGATTAAGCAGGAGCATTGATGTGGTGGAGAACTCTCTGGTGAAGTTTCCTGGGCTTTTTCTGCTAAAACTATGGCCAACTTTCTCAGAACACTCTCATAATAAGCAGATGTGGGCCAAAGATGTTTCTTCCCAATGTAGAAATGAATGCGTGTAATTAGTCAAGGCCAAGTTGTATCCCACACCTTCAGAGGCGCTTGCTCTCCTCCCCCAAGTTACAGCCATCTAAGTTACCCCTCCCTCCTTCCCTCTCTCCCTCACTCCCTCCTTGTTGCCTCCCTCCCTCTCACCTATTATCTCTCTCTCTCTCTCTCTCTCTCTCTATCTATCTAATCTCTCTCTCTCTATTTCTATCATCTATCTATCATCTGTTTATCATCTATCTAATATCTATCATCTATCTAATTATCTATCTATCTATCTATCTGTTGGTCTGTCTATCTATCTACCTATCTATCTATAACAGAGATTTCTCACAGCTTTACTTTATAGAGCAAAGGTAAGTTGAAGAGTAGAAACACCTCTCTCTCTTATGTCGAGTTTTTCTGGGCTAAAAAACCAGGAGTTTAGGAATATGGGTTTCATCTCTAGTTCCTGATAGTTCACTGTGTGTCTGCTGAAAGATTCTTTCTGTATTAAAATATTTTATTTTATTTTTGTGAGTAATTTACAGTGACAAATTATAAACATTAATAGTTAACTCTATAAAATGTGTATATATAACATTATTCATTCCAATTTTCATTGGCCTGTGGCTGTTGTTTTAATAAGGAGAAGTCTACTGGCAAGAAACTAAACAAAACACACACACACAAAATCCTTTAAAACAAACTTTCAGATACTGAAGTACTTTGGTTTTAAGCATTTGATTTCATGAGCTCACTAATGAATGTTAATATTTTTACTGAAATTTGCTGCCTGTATTTTTATGTTTCTTACCACTGTGAGTTGTTTTACATACCAGAGATCTGTATTACCCTATTTGTATTCTAAATTGAGTGTGGATAATATCTCATTTTTATTAGATACCTCCTCAAAGTAGTTTTATACTATTTTATTCTTTTTTTTAGTAGTTTATAATATGATAAATCTGTCTAAAAACTATGTACAACAGGCTAATAAATGGCTCTGTTTAGCTAAGTCTACTGTAGTCCATACCATGAAAATGTTAGGTCTAAATTTCTAAACATTATAAACAACAATTTTTTGAAGTGCTCCGATTTTCCTAAGAATACAATACGTCAGACTATCTTAAGTTTACACATGTAAAAGAGAAGGAACTATATATGAAAATATCACACCTCTTCTTTAGCTATTAGATTTTTTCAGCTGAGGTTTTTATATCATCACCAATTTAGCGTCATTCCTTTGCTCTGCAACCTTCAGCTCTCAATATATAGTTAACACTTTTATTTTCCAGAGATTTTTAGACTTTAAAAAACTAATTCAAGATTGTTTAAAAAAACAAAGCAGGGGATGAATTGAAGACGTTCATTTTAAAAGTAAGTAAGATGAAGCCTGATGAATCCGAAAAGCAGACAGCACCAGATGCTGCTGATGCCGACAGGGACGCAAATGTTACACCACTCAGGAAGACAGTTCCTCAGTTTTTTATAAAACGAAGCATACTCATCATATAATCTAGCAATCATGCTCCTTGGTATTTACCCAAAGAAACTGAAAACAACATCCACACAAAAACCTGCACAGGAACTTTATAGCAGCCTAATTCATAATTGCCAAACTTGGAATCAACCAAGACGTTCTTTATTAGGTAAATGGATACATGGTAATACATCCAAATAATGAAATATTACCCAGCATTAAAAAGAAATAACCTATCCAGCCATAAAAAGACATAAAGGAATCTCAGATACATGTTTCTGAGGGAAGCCAGTCAGGAAATGCTGTATACTGATTCCAGCTACGTGACAATCTGGGAAAGGCAAAACTATGGAGACAGTTAAAAAAATCAGTGGTTGGCCGGGCACGGTGGCTCACGCCTGTAATCCCAGCACTCTGGGAGGCCGAGGCGGGTGGATCACGAGGTCAAGAGATCGAGACCATCCTGGTCAACATGGTGAAACCCCGTCTCTACTAAAAATACAAAAATTAGCTGGGCATGGTGGCATGTGCCTGTAGTCCCAGCTACTCAGGAGGCTGAGGCAGGAGAATTGCTTAAACCCAGGAGGCGGAGGTTGCGGTGAGCCTAGATCGCGCCATTGCACTCCAGCCTGGGTAACAAGAGCCAAACTCCGTCTCAAAAACAAACAAACAAAAAAAATCAGTGGTTGCCAAGAGTTATGGGGACAGAGGCATGAGAAGGTGGAGCTCAGAGGAATTTTAGAGCAGTGAAGCTCTTCTGTATGATACTATAATTATGGACATTATGTTCAGATTTTTTAATAAGTAAAACTGAAATTTAAAATAGAATAACTAAGAGGGAATCAGGTTGATTTGTTTCAACTTAAATTCATGATCACAAAACTTATGTCTTTATATTTCCCAAAAAAAAATAATATTCCCTGCTCCATTCACTCTCACCCTCTCCCAGAGGAACAGTTTATGTTTATTTTCTCTCCTTTCCCATTTGCACTCTTTGCTGATGACTTTATTTTCTATTTCACGTGAAAGAAAAGTGGTAGTTTGACAAGAACGTCAAAATCTCCAGTCACTACATCTTCTCACCTTCATATATCTATACCTACATTCTGTTATCTCTCCTTTTCACGAGTGAACTGTCTTTGCTTCTAAATAATGTCCACCCTTCCTACTGTGACTAGGTCCTGTGTCCTGTTGTACTAGGGTTCTCTAAAGGGACGGGACTAATAGGATAAGTGCACATATAAAAAGGAGTTTAAAGAGTATTTACTCACACACTCACAAGGTGAAGTGCCACGATAGGTCGTCTGCAAGCTGAGGAGCAAGAAAGCACATCTGAGCCCCCAAATCCCAAAAGTGGGGAAGCCTTCAGTCTGCAGCCGAAGGCCTGAGAGCCCCTGGCGAACCCCTGATGTAGGTCCAAGAGTCCACCAAAAGCTGAAGAACTTGGAGTTTGAGCTTTGAGGGAAGGAAGCATTCAACATGGGAGAAAGATGGAGGCCAGAAGACTCAGCCAGTCTAGCCCGTTCTCGTTCCTCTGCCTGCTTTTATCCTAGCTTTGCCGGCAGCTGATTAGAGGGTACCCACCCAGATCGAGCATAGATCTGCGCTCCCACTTCACTGACTCAACTGTTCATCTTCTTTGTTGAGACCCTCACAGGCACACCCAGGAACAATGCTTTGCATCCTTTAAGCCAATCAAGTTGACACTCGATATTAACCATCACATCTGTTCTCTATTCACGCCTATCATTCCAGCAATTTTCTTGCTTCTTTTACTGCATCTGAGATTTTAATTCCTCCACCAAGTCCTTCACATCAAAAAGCAACAAAATAAAGTTATTTCATTTAATGTGAAACAATCAACAACTTTCTTTACCCCAGTTGGCCTCCATCTAAAACCCCTTTTCTCCTTTTTAGCTGTTTTTCTCAGATTATGTGTTTTCAATGACTCTACTCCCATTCGCTCTCGAACCTATTTCATTCAGGTGTATTTTCCTCTACTTCTGCATTGGAACGGTTTTCAAAGGAACTAATACAAGTAACTATTTATACACTGGCCATCTATATTCCGTATAGATAAAATATACATAAATTATATATGTATAATAAATAATTATGCATTCCTTAAATCCAGTTTCATGATTGAGTTATGCTGATAACTGCCACACAATTATTTATATTCAATTTGGATATTTACTCCAAGGTCATGTTGAATCATTTTCATCATGCTGACTTCTTCAGTAACAAAGCTTGGGGCTGGGGAAATTCTTACCTTTGAAAAAAGTTATACTTATTCCACATAACACATAAAAAATTTTCTGACTATTAAAGATATTATAAAGACATTATTTATAATGACATCATAATTATATTCTTCTATATTTATCTCAACATTGTTAAAGTTTCAAAGTTCACATGTCTTTAATATCACAACATGATGCAAGTTTATGTACATACAAGTTTATGTATCATGTTACAAGATACAGGTTTATGTAACAAACCAGCACTTGTACTCCTGAACTTAAAATAAAAGTTAAAAAAATAATATTATTCTTTAAATAAGAGATTCATAAAGAGCTAATGAATAAATTTATCTCAAACATTTGATAACTGTAATAGTCACAGCTTATGTTTATCAATAGATTCTCTTGGGAAAATAAAAAGACTTTCCATAAACTACAAGAAAATGCAAAATATAACCAACATATAAACAGCAATGTGTGAATATCCAGACTGTATAAAGAATAATACAAATAACACAATTAAATAATGGACAAAGGATAGAGACATTATATGAAATATAATAGGAAAACATGAGTTATATAATGCTTAATATTGGTAATCAGGGAAATGCCAGTAAACATAGAACAGGATGACATTTTACATTAGCCAGTTTGACAACAATTTAAAATTCCAATCACACGTGTCAGAGGTTACAGAACAAAGGAAACTCTTTACATGACTTGTAGGTAATGAGATGGGGAAGGGGACGTAGAAGTCACTGCCTCACAATCAATGAGGTTAGTTAATTCCCTACGCAGTAATGTGTGCTGTAAATTTCACAATCATTTTGTACTTTTTGTGAGAATAATAGTTTAACAAAAATGTAATTTTTATAAATCTTACAATAAATTTGACCTAATACTTTGTGGGATTGAATTTCTTTAGACCCTATTATTTTATTATGGCTGAGTTTCCTGTGTTTTATTTTGTAGCTACATATAGTGACTCTAAAAGACACAAAGATTTCGTAACATCAGTTACCTCTGGGAGTGAAGTGGGAGGAAGTTGTTTTTTTTTTTTTAACTATATATTACTTAACTTTTGAATTTTACACTAGGAAAATGTATTACTGTTCTGCAACAAAATCGAAATATAAAAGTTTTAAGTTTTAAATTAAAATACAAAGTTCAGTAGATGAGAGATTCCATCTCTAATCAGGAGCTAATGACTGATTCTACCATAAACAACTAGAAAACTAGACGCACTATACAAAACTATCCTTTTCAAACATTAGACAATCAGCAACTAGGGACTGTTTTTCTCCTGTTGAGAAGAAAACCAAACCATGTGAGACCTACAATAGCTCCTGATAGCTTCCTGGATCACACCATAGACAGCAGAACCCAGACAGAGCTTGGAGATATCCCTGACTCAAAGAGAGAGAAATATTATTTTAGGAGGGCTAAGTGAGCATCTCAAATTTAAGGAAGGAACTATACAAAGAAAGAGCTTCAAATATCAGCATAGGTTTCCCCTGCGTGACGATTCAGGGACTAATTCAGTGAGCATCCACCCCTGGATCTCATATCTAATTTCCCCTCTTGAATGTGCAGGATAATCACCTTGAGCTGTCTTCATATCTGCAAATGACAGATTCCTCTCTGCCCCTCAGGACACTGCAACCTGGTTCAAGCGATTCTCCCACTACAGCCTCCCGAGTAGCTGGGGTTACAGGCGCCTGTCACCACTCCTAGCTAATTTTTGTATTTTTGTAGAGACGGTGTTTATCATGTTGGCCGGGCTGGTCTTGAACTCCTGACCTCAAGTGATCTGCCTGCCTTGGCCTCCCTAAGTGCTAGGATTACAGGTGTGAGCCACTGTGCCGGGCCGATTTTTCATCTCTTTAATCTCCCCTGTCACTCTCAGAATCAAGATGACTTTCTTATCTATTAATAAGTACAGCAATTTTGAAGAGTCTTGTTGCTTGATTAAGACGGTGTGGTGTTGATTTCTTGTTTCATCTTGACTGGGTTACAGGATGCCCAGATATCTGGTTAAATACTCTTTCTGGGTGTTTCTGTGAAAATGTTTCTGGAAGATATTAGCATCTGTGGAATGAATAAAGCAGACTGCCCTCCCCAATGTAGGTGGGGATCATACAACCTGTTGAGGGCCTGAGTGGAACAAAAAGCCCAGGAAAGACGGAATTCTTTCTCTCTGCCTGACTGTATGGGGAGAGACATTGATCTTCTCCTGCTCCTGGACTAGGCCTTACACCATTTTCGCTTCTCGTTCTCAGGCCTCCAGACTTAGGCTGGAAATAACACCACTGGGTTTCCTGGGTCTCCAGCTTGCAGAGCACAGATAGTGGGACTTTTCAGGCTCCATAACTCCATAAGCACATGAGCCAGTGCTTATACTACACATTTTTATGCACAAACACACCCATATCCTATTGCCTCTGTTTCTCTGACATACAACACTATTTTTCTCTCATTCCCACATGCTCTGTTTCTTACCCACAATAGAACATTGAAATCATCTCTGCATCTTTTCTTCTTTATATGTATTATATTTTCATTAATAAAGAAGTTTGCTTCATTAAACACAGAACATGTAACAGATTGAAATACTTCCCCTTCCCCCAATTTGAAAGACAAGGGTTTATAAAACAAATGCCAGCTGTACTGCCCTAAGGGTAGAAAAAGTCTGGTGACCCCCCCTGCAGCACCACCTCCCCCACACTCTGTAAGAAAAGGGGATCTGGGGCTTGGACTCTGGGGACTTAGGTGAGAAGCATGTGAATGTGTGCTGTCACCACTCCGCGAGGCATGGGCTATGCAAAGATGAGGTTTCGTTCTCATTGGCTCCGACCAGCTCCTCCACTTCCGACTGCAGTTATGAAGCACCTGGGCTAAGCCCCCAAGTAGGCTACCGCTTGGCTTCCCCAGTCTCCATTCCTCTGCTGCCTCCTTAGAGGGGAAGGGAAGGGCTCAGGGACCCCTCCCATGCCCTGGCCTGCGTGGAAACGCTGTGTGAAAGAGGCATGATGCTGAGGGTGAGGTTGCTGTAGGCCCCCACGCCCTTGAGGCCAGCATGCCCCCACCCCCCACAGCTTTGCTTCCTCTGGAGTAGGGGGCACTGGGGTAGTCGCCCCCTCTACAACCTAGTGTCAGGCTTGGTTCTCTCTCAGTGTCAGGTCCTCATGCAGGGCCGGCTCCTGCCTCACCCCATTCCTGTCTCCTTCCAAGCCCTCACCATGGCCATCCGAAAAACACATGTCCAGTGTCCTAAATTGTCTCATCCTCTGCATCCCAGGTGAGGAAGTAGGGGGTGGAACAGCTTTTGGCCTCTTCCTTTGTGAAGGCAAAATAGATGAGTTCAGGGGACTGGGGAGGCGGAGCAGTGGTTTGCAGAGGCTTCGGACAGGGCTCTTCGGGGCAGTCGGCTAAGGCTTGTTCAGACGCACCGTGGATGCCTCCCAAAGATGCTGTGGATGCTCTTTTCTGAGGTGAAGCCGAGCCTTCGGGTAGATTTCTGCAGCAGCTGCTTGGCGGCTGTGCAACCCTGCTCATAGGAGACGGACGCCTGCTTCTGGCGGGACAGCTCCATCAGAGGCCTCAGGTCTGTTCACAGGTCTGTCTCGCAGCCAAGGAGCAAAACGCTGGCGCTGGGACAGTAATCTCGGATTTCCGTCCCCCACTTGTTGAGTGCGCTGTCCGCTGTCTCGGGACCGCTGATGTGAAAACAGTGTCTCAGTCGCTATAGCAGAGCGGACGGATATTGCCGTAGCAGGGAGATCCCGAGGTAACCCGGAGACTAAGCTCTGTTCCTCTGTCTCCAAACAGGCTGTGTAAGTTTCGAACACGGTGGGCACATAGGTCTCTGGATGGCAATCCTTTGCTAACACTTGTAACATTGCGATCTTCCCACTGGTAACTGCGCATCCCCGATCAGAACGCGCTTACATGTGGCCACTGCTGGCTGGGGGGCCATCTCTCCTTCATGGCTGCACTGTCCGCGGGACTTGAACTCTGGTTCAGAGAGGAGAGGGTTGCGCCAGCTGCATCTCAGCACACCAACCCAGCCGGACTCCCTGTCTCCCTCCAACTCTCTGTGCATCTTTTAATACTCTTGAAGTCCAGGCTTCACTCAATAGTGAAGTCAATACTGACTTAGTACCTGTAAGGCAGATCAGATTTCTGCATTTCAAAAAGTGTGCTTTAAAAGAAAATCTTATTTTAAGTAATACTTTAAGGTGACAATCATTGGCACAAGGTAATTGTGTAACAAATAGGATTTCAGGCCTGGGGCAATGGCTCATGTCACTAATCCCAACACTTTGGGAGGCCAGACCTAGGCATGAGGACCACTTGACCCTAGGAGTTTGTGACCAGCCTGAGCGATATAGCCAGACCGCATCTCTAGAAAGGATTTTAAGAGTTACCTGGGCATGGTGGTACATACCTGTGGTCCCAGCTGCTCAGGGGGCTGAGGTGGGAGAATTGCTTGAGCCCAAGAAGGCAAGGCTGTAGTGATGTAGGGAGACCTTGTCTCAGAAGCAAAACAAAACAAACCCCCCCAAAATGGTATTTTATGTCAATACTAATTTATTCATTTGTGACTCTGTAAATTACGTTGATGAGGAAATTCAAAGAAAGTATATTGTATTATGTGAATGATCATATTTGACCCTGACCTACTAATGGGTAAGTCTTTGTTAATTGTATGGTTAAAAAAAAATAAGAAGAATAATGGGCTTCAATCAAGGTGAATTAACATATATAAAATACTAATATACACACGCAGTACAAATGACAAAGTTATGTTCTTTTCAGTTTGCCCTGAGAATAAAGTGGTTTTATTATATATGTAATAATTTTAATAAATTCATATTTTTTATTTTATGCATCATACTAACATGTGTTCTGATTGCTGACTAAATAAAGATAGTTTTGTTCTCTCTCCTCAGCATCTAACCCATGAATACCAAGTTTTGTCAGTTTCTGCACCTTAATGACTGTAGAACAACAATGGAAAACATGCCACATTATCAGAGATCACATGTGACTTCCTTATGCTTGACTTTCTCTAAAGGTTGAGCTGACTTGATAATTACAGCCAGTTATACACATATACAAACTGGTTATACAATATAGCTTTCAGGTTTATGAAACTAGCTACACAGCTCAGTTACATTTAGATATGGAAATGTAATTTTGATATCTTCTTTATTTCCATTTTTATCACAGTTTGTTAGCAACATGACTCTGCATGATAAAGTTTCATAAATATATCAAAGAGAAATGGTACAGTGAAAGAGCTAAGTGCAAACTATGCAAGTTAATGACTCTGAAACAGTGACCAAAGCAAGTCGAATGCCATTTTTCTTTGAGATGGAGTCTGGCTTTGTCACTGAGGTTGGAGTGCAATGGCGAGATCTCGGCTCACTGCAACCTCCACCTGCTGGGTTCAAGTAATTCTCCTGCTTCAGCCTCTCGAGTACCTGGGACTACAGGTGCATGCCACCATATCCAGCTAATTTTTTATATTTTTAGTAGAGACGGGGTTTTACCATGCTGGCCAGGCTGGTTTCAAACTTCTGACCAGGTGATCCACCCGCCTTGGCCTCCCAAAGTGCTGGGATGACAGACGTGAGCCACCGTGCCTGGCCCATTGTTTTAAATTAAGTATCAAATATTGAATTATGTTTTGCTATATATATATATATATATATTTTTTTTTTTTTAGACGGAGTTTTGCTCTTGTTACCCAGGCTGATCCCGGCTCACCGCAACCTCTGCCTCCTGGGTTCAAGCAATTCTCCTGCCTCAGCCTCCCGAGTAGCTGGGACTACAGGCTGCGCCACCATGCCCAGTTAATTTTTGTATTTTTAGTAGAGACGGGGTTTCACCATGTTGACCAGGACGGTCTCGATCTCTTGACCTCGTGATCCACCCGCCTTGACCTCCCAAAGTGCTGGGATTACAGGCGTGAGCCACCGCGCCCGGCCTGTTTTGTTATATTTTTAAAGGCTTACAAATAAATGAGGAAACTTGCATTGATGTACGTTTTGACACATTGGATTGCTGGTTAGCAGTTTCCTGTTTTTTTCACACATATAAAACAAATGGGACAATGGGAGAGGCCTGGGCCGGAGAAAGATAGATCTGGAATTATATTTTATGTTTGGATTTGGGTATGATTCTAAGACATATTTTTCTTTTAGCAAATTGCTTCTAAAAATGGAAATACTATATTTAAGACAAAGAATTATTGCGAGTCAGTTTCAAAACATTCTGCCCATATTTATATCCAAAACATATTTCTGTCCTTCATTAATATGGCTAACATAATAAAACCACAGAAGATCATTGTTGCTAATAAACCACAGAGATTAGTTTCAAATTAAATACATTTCTCAGTGATACTCCTATTGCTTCACAGTAACATACATGACATGCTTCATAGCAAAATCATTACATACGTATTATTAAAAGGCATCAGTAACAGCAACAGTTTGCCCTTGAGTCTCATCCTGAAATGATACTCCTTTGCTTACAGTGTGTAAGTGTTTTGTTTCTGTTTGTGTCTCTAAAGGACTAGAAATCATTATTTGAAGCAGGAAAGTCATGGAAGCACAGAGGCGACTGACTCACGCAGAATTTCCTCTCTCCTTGTTCTTTGTTTTAGAATCGCTCCTTGAGATTTAGCAGGATACTTGATGACCCAACCAAAAACTAGGTTTTCTATCAGTCTTCCTATCTCCCTATGTAGTTTAGAATTAATCCTAGTTTTTTCCTATTTAGCCATGGTATTAATAGTTGCATTAAAGTAGGCCCTGATGGTTTATGTGCTTCCAGATTCTCCCTTGATTTCCTCTCATAGTACAGGAGACATCTGTGTGAGCGCAGCGAGAAGGGCTCCCACTGTAATGGAAGCTGATATCTGACCGACGTCCAGTAATACAACCAGTCTCTCTTTTCTCAGCCCTCTCTGGATGCATGCAATGCAGCCAACACTTTCCTTTCCATGGCAGCAGGCATGTGAACACAAGCTATTTTTAAAACTATTTTTTCTGTAGAACAATTTTTTTTTTTTGAGATGGAGTTTCACTCTTGCTACTCAGGCTGGAGTGCAATGGTGCAATCTCTGCTCACCGCAACCTCCGCCTCCTGGGTTCAAGTGATTCTCCTGCCTCAGCCTCCTGAGTAGCTGGGACTACAGGCAAGCACCACTATGCCCAGCTAATTTTTGTATTTTTAGTAGAGATGGGGTTTCACCATGTTGACCAGGATGGTCTCGATCTCTTGACCTCGTGATCCACCCACCTCGGCCTCCCAAAGTGCTGGGATTATAGGTGTGAGCCACTGCGCCCAGCCTGTAAACAATTTTTTAGATCTACTGATACAATGATAAATAACTTGTCAGCTAATTAATAGGTATTTCAAAAAGTATATAAGTATGTTTAGCACTCCCCCCTTTTTTTCCCTCAGAGTTGCTCTGGTTTAGGTAATAAATTATATAGCTACACTACTTTTTGGCCACCACTGTAAAGATCCAACTTGCTTACACTTCCTCTCCCCCTTGAAGTTGCCTGGAAAACAACATCCTTGTAGTTTTCATGGAACCAGATAAAGAGGCCACATGTTGAGCATGACGGGCGTAAGAGCCACTAAATATGGGTGTCTGGGAGAAGACATGGAGGAGAGCGTCCCTGCAGCCCGTATCCCTCACCACTGTTACTCAGAGAGAACTAAAGTGCGTCTTACTAAGACATTGTATTTTGGTGTCTTGTTGCTACAGGAGCTTAACCTGTTTCCTAAGTAATATATTCCCTAAATAATAAAGATTAAACCTTATTTGTACACACTATGCTAGAAGTCACTCAGAGAGAACTAAGGCTTAACTTCATTTCTTGTGAATGACTAGATGTGTGTGTGTGTGTGTGTGTGTGCATGTGTGTGTGTGTGCATACGTGTGTGTGTGTGTGTGTGTGCATGTGTGTGACAGGATCTTGCTCTGTTGCCCAGGCTGGAGTGCAATGGCACCATCACAGCTTACTGCAGCCTCGACCTCCTGTGCTTAAGCAATGCTGGTGCCCCAGCCTCCCAAGTATTTGGGAACCCAGGCACCCATCACCATGCCCAACTCATTTTTTGATTTTTTGTAGACACAGAGTTCTCACTGTGTTGTCCAGGGTGGTCTTGAACCCCATGGGCTCAAGCCATCTTTTCACCTGGGCCTCCCCCAGTGTAGGGATTACAGGCATAAACCACCACATCTGGTGAGCGATTAGGTCTTTTTTTTTTTTTTTTTTT
>PVKV010029845.1:12658-23158 GCA_004027835.1 Alouatta palliata | reverse complement strand
GCAATTCTCCTGCCTCAGCCTCCCGAGTAGCTGGGACTACAGGCACGTGCCACCATGCCCGGCTAATTTTTGTATTTTTAGTAGAGACGGGGTTTCACCATGTTGACCAGGATGGTCTCGATCTCTTGACCTCGTGATCCACCCGCCTCGGCCTCCCAAAGTGCTGGGATTACAGGCGTGAGCCACCGCGCCCGGCCCCAGATTTCTTTACTTTCTTTTTTTTTCCCCAGTGTTTAGGATACCATGCAGGGGCTGTGAGTCAAGAAACATGAGGAGACAAGTCTCCATCATTTTAGGAAATGTATTTGCCAAAGTTAAGGATGCACACCCATGATACAGCCTCATGAGCTCCCGAGAGAGGGAGGGACGGAGAGAGGGATACAGAGAAAGAAGGGAGGAAGGGAAGAAGGAAGGAAGGAAGGAGGGAAGGAAGGAAGGAACGAAAGAAGGAAAGAACGAAGGAAGGAAGCAGAGAGCGAGAGGGAGAAAGGGAGGGAAGGAAAGAAGCTGTGCGCTAGGTGGTCGGGGCACAGTTTGCTTTTATACATTTTAGGAAGACACGAGACATCAATCAATATATGTTAGAAGGACATTGGTTCTGTCCAAAAAGGCAGGACAACTGGAAGCAGGGAGGGGGCTTCCAGGTCAGAAGTCGGTGAGAAGCAAATGGTTTCATTCTTCTGAGCTTCTGATTTGCCTTTCCAACGGAGGCCATGAGAATATGCATATATTGCAGTGACCAGAGGGGTAGCCTTGAATAGAATGGGAGGCTGGTTGCCCCGAGCGGTTCCCAGCTTGAAGGGAGCCAAGATACTTTCCTTTCACCGGCCCCACGGGGCGTCTACTTATCAAGTCCACTTCGCTGGGACACTTTTCCACAGTTGTCTTGGTCTAGGTGAATGACCTTGACAGCTTTGAAAAGCGCTGGTCAAGTCTTTTGAGGGAAGACCCTTTACTGGGATTCTTCTGACGTTTTCTTCATGATTAGATGGGTGTTGAGCGCACTATGGCTGATGCCTGTAATCCCAGCACTTTGGGAGTTCGAGGTGGGCAGATCACCTGAAGTCAGGACTTCGAGACCAGCCTGACGAACATGGCAAAACTCTGTCTCTACTGAAAATACAAAAATTAGCCAGGCATGGTGGTGTGAGCCTGTAATCCCAGCTACTCAGGAGGCTGAGGCAGGAGAATCGCTTGAACCTAGGAGGCGGAGGCTGCAGTGACCTGAATTCACGCCACTGCACTCCAGCATGGGTGACGGAGTGAGACTGTGTCTCAAAAAAAAAGAAAAAGATGGGGGTTGGGGGTTTTTGGGGGAAAGAGCACAAGTTGGGAGTGCCTTTCTCATCATACCCATAGCAAGGATACATAATATCACAACCGGAAGACCTGCCACAGTGGGTGCTGACCTCAGTCACCTGGCTGAGATGGTATTTGTTCAATTTCTTCACTAGAAAGTTATCCTTCTCCCGGCCTCTTTCCCATACTGTACACTTTGGGAGGAAATCATTACGCCCTACACACAATTAAGAAACGTGTTAGCAGATTTTTCAAAAGTAAACACTTCTATGTTTTAATTTCCTTATTTAAACAGTGGGATAATAAGTTCTTGGCGTTATTAGAGTGGAGAAAAGATTTAATACTGAGTGTGAAGGGCCTTAACAATTAGCAAACTTCTGTGTAATAATAATCATCGCATTTTGTGGGGTTTTTTGGTTTTTTTTTTTTTTGACATGGAGTCTTGCTTTCTCCTCCAGGCTGGAGAGCAGGGGAATGATCTCGGCTCACTGCAACCTCCGCCTCCTGGGTTCAAGCGATTCTCCTGCCTCAGCCTCCCTTGTAGCTGGGACTACAGGTGCCCGCCACCACACCTGGCTAATTGTTGTATTTTTAGTAGAGACGGTCTCACCATATTAGCTAGGCTGCTGTTCAACTCTTGGCCTCAAGTGATGCCCGGCGTCAGCCTCCCAAACTGCTGGGATTGCCGGTGTGAGCCACTGCACCTGACACGTTTTGTTTTTAGGCCGGGCGCGGTGGCTCACGCCTGTAATCCCAGCACTTTGGGAGGCCGAGGCGGGTGGATCACGAGGTCAAGAGATTGAGACCATCCTGGCCAGGAGTTTAAGACCAGCCTGAGTAACACAGCAAGACTCCATATCGAAAGAAAGAAAAGAAAGAAAAAGGAAGGAAGACAGGAAGGACAGGAGAAGGAGAAGAAGAAGAAGGAGAAGAAGGAGGAGGAAGAGAAGAGAAAGGGAAAGAAAGAAAGAAAAATCAATCAATCAATCTGACCTTATAGAGTAGAGCTGACATAAAAAGTCATCATTAGCTGTTTAAACTAGACTTTCTTTTTTTGTTTTTTGTTTTTTGTTTTTCCTGAGATGAAGTTTTGCTCTTGTCGCCCAGGCTGGAGTGTAATGGCACAATCTTGGCTTACTGCAACCTTACCTCAGGGGTTCAGGCAATTCTCCTGCCTCCACCTCCTGAGTAGCTGGGATGACAGGTGCCCGCCACCACGTCTGGCTAATTTTTTTGTTTTTTTAGTAGAAACAGGATTTCATCACATTGGCCAGGCTGGTCTCAAACTCCTGACCTCAGGTGATCCACCCACGTCGGCCTCCCAAAGTGCAGGGATTACAGGTGTGAGCCGTCACCCCGGCCTAAAGTCCACTTTCAATGAAAGCACAAAGGCAGGTGTATGTGGGGTTTGGCGACTGGCAGGTCTCTGAATCTCAAGAAGCTTCCCACTCTGAAGGAAGAACAGCACAGCCAGCCTGCCTTCTCTGTAACTGCTCTTACTGTCTTTCTGCTCCTTACAATGAAAGAGAATTAAAGTGGATAACAGATTTAGAAACAGACTTCAAAGACACAACTCTTCCATGCCTCCCACCGCCCCGCCCAGATACTTCAGCTGTAAACATTCTGTGAGTGCCCACATTGTCGCTGAAAAGACCGCAGCTGCTTCCAAAACTAAGGATGGGAAAAGGTCAGAAACAAAAACCAGAATACCCTCCAATGCTCATTGTGTGCAATTTGCTAAGCAGAATTGTGCAGAGCTTTTAACAGCCACCGCTTCAGAAAACCGACCATTTCTTCTCTCAAGTTCAGAGTAGGAATATCAGGAAAGCCTGAGGCTGAAAAGAAGCGTTTCTTTTTTGTTCTGTTTCGTTCTTGTTTTCGTTTTTGAGACAGGTTGTCGCTCTGCGGCTCAGGCTGGAGTGGAGTGACACTGTTATGACCTCCCTGGTCAAATGATTCTCCCACCTCAGCTTCTCAAGTAGCTGGGACCACAGGTGCGCGCCACCATGCCTGGCTAATTGTTTTTTGTATTTTTCAGAGACTGAGTTCCACCCTGTTACTCAAGCTGGTCTTGAGCTCCTGAGCTCAAGTGGGCTTTCCACCTCGGCTTCCCAAACTGCAGGGAAAACAGGCATGAGCCACCGCACTCGGCCTGAAACTGAAACATTGATAGTCATTTTTATCCTCCCCATGCAAATCTGGGCCCTCACGAGCATGCTTTTTTATGCACAGATAGTGAAGTCACACTGCAGTCAATGGCTTTGCATATGCAGCTGCTGTTCTAGGATGGTGGCCTCATGGTAAAGTTAGGTTTGTTTGCTGGAATGAAGAATAGGAAAAAGTCAAGGAAAACACTCTATGTCGTCACTCATGTATGTGAGAGCTTAAAAAATTCAACTCACGGGGCCGGGCACGGTGGTTCATGCCTGTAATCCCAGCACTTTGGGATGTCGAGGGTGGTTAGGAGTTCGAGACCAGCCTGACCAACATGGTGAAACCCCGTCTCTACTAAAAATACAAAAATTAGCCAGCTGTGATGGTACGCACCTGTAATCCCAGCTACTCAGGAGGCTGAGGCAGGAGAGTCTGTTGAACCCAGGGGACGGAGGTTGCAGTGAGCTGAGATTGTGCCACTGCACTCCAGCCTGGGCAAAAGAGCAAAACTCTGTCTCAAAAACAATAAACGAATAACTCAAAGTTATCCCTCTACTCATGTGAGACAAATGCATACCTGCCTGCTTCCTTTACCCTGTTGTTTCTTTACCCTATTCCTATAGATTGTGTATTTGGTTAAAGGCTAATGAGAAACTCAAAGGAATGCAACCATTTGTGTCTTAACCTATGAGCTGGAACCCCCCTCCTTTCCTCGAGTTGTCCAGCGTTCCCGGACAGGACCCGTGTACATCTTACATCTATTGACGGGTGTCTCCTGCCTCCCGACCACCTTGGGCACATGCCATCAGGACTGCCTGAGCCTGCGTGTCAGGTGCACGTTCCTCAATCTTGGCAAAATAAACTTTCTAAATTGATGGGAGTCTTGTCTCAGGTCCTCTGTTGGTTTTCACATGTAGAATAATTAAAAATGCAAAATTACACAAAACAACACAAAACTCAGAAGGCTGTCGGCAGCACTGCCGTGTGTCTGGGAGATCCTGAAGTCCTGTTTTGGAAATGACATCAGCCTCAGCATCCCCCACAACCCCCTGCACGGTAGAGAGGTGCTCAGGGAGTTTGTTTGGTGTGGCGGGGTCGGGGGGTGGGAATTGCAGCTGCTGCACTTTCTGTGTACCCTACCTGTCTATGTGTAGACTTCCTGTGAGTTCTTGCAGGCAAATGAGCCATCCTGGCTCCAAACGGCTTCTTCCGCTTCTTTTCTTTGTTGGTTTTTGTTTTTGTATTTGTTTGTTTTGAGATGGAGTTTCATTCTTGTGGCCAGGCTGGAGTGCAACGGCGCGATCTTGGCTCACGGCAACCTCTGCTTCCCGGGTTCAAGTGATTCTCCTGCATCAACCTCCCAAGTAGCTGGGACTACAGGCATGTGCCACCGCCCCTGGCTAATTTTTGTTTTTTTAGTAGAGACGGGGTTTCTCCATGTTGGCCAGGCTACTCTTGAACTCCTGATCTCAGGTGATTTGCCTGCCTCAGCCTCCCAAAGAACGGGATTACAGGCGTGAGTCACTTTACCCGGCTTCTGCTTCTGTTTTGTGCGTGTGTGAGACAGGGTTTCGCTCTGTTGTCCAGGCTGCAATCATACCGTCACAGCTCAAGCCGTCCTCCCACCTGACCCTCCCAAGTAGCCGGGACCACACGTGCATGCCACCATACCAAGCTAATTTTTTCTTTATTTTCTGTAGAGATGAGGCCTTGCTATATTGCTCAGCCTGCTCCTGAACTCCTGGCCTCAAGAGATCTTCCTGCCTCGGCCTCCCGAACTGCTGGGGTTATCGATGTGAGCCACTACGCCAGGCCGAAGCTCTGCATCTGAAAGAACCACCTCTAGAACTGAGTCAGAAACAGCAAGAATTATGAACCTTCAGCATCAGAAGGAATTCCCCCAGTTGGTGAATTTCTCCCTCCCTTGTTACAGAGTCCTTAACAAACTCAGCTGTGACCGGGTTTGGTGGTTCATGCTTGTAATTCTAGCACTTCAAGACGAGGAGGTCGGTGGATCACCTGAGGTTGGGAGTCTGAGACCAGCCTGGCCAACGTGGTGAAACCCCATCTCTACTAAAAATACAAAAATTAGCTGGGTGTGCTGGTGGGCACCTGTAATCTCAGCTACTCGGGAGGCTGAGGTGGGAGAATTGCTTGAACTGAGGCCAGGGGGGTGAGGGAGACGGGGCAGAGGTAGCAGTGAGCTGAAATGGCGCCACTGCACTCCAGCCCGGGTCATAGAGCAAGACTCCATCTCAAAAAACAAAAAACAAAAAAAAAAAAAAAGAAAAGAAACAGCCTTGAGAATTGTTCATGTCCAGAGCTAGTTGAGACTACCAGCCAGACACAGAAGGGGAATGAAGAAGAAGAAGGCTGCGTCCCTCACCCTCGGGGGAACCGGCCCACACATCCTATAACAACCAGGAAGGTTCCTTTCCAGGCTGCTGGATTTCCAGGAGAATCTCAAGCAAGGAGGCACTGAGCTATCAGGAATTGTTTTAGTGGCCTGAACTTCAGCCCCACAGGTTCCCTTTAACAGAACAAGATTCCCTAGAGAAGCCTCAAGCTGTGTCTGTTTGGAATGTGGCTGACATCCCTGATGTCCTCCTAGGTGACCAGGGACTGAGAGGAACTGACCACCCCACCCCACAGTGATGTTTTAGGATCTGGTCCCCTGAAGGGCCACACTGAGGCCATCTTTGCCTCTTCTGCTAAAAAATATACCAGACATGGTGGCTCATGCCTGTAACCGAAGCTCTTTGGGAGGCTGAGGCATGAGGATTGCTTAAGCCCGGGAATTTGAGACCAGCCTGGGCAACATAGTAAGATCCCATTTCTGCCAAAAAGAAACAAAATCGTGAGGCATAGTAATGTGCATCTGTGGTCCTAACCACTTGACAGGCTGAGGCAGGAAAATGTTTGGGGCCCAGCACGGTGGCTCACACCTGTAATCACAGCACTTTGGGAGGCTGAGGCAGGTGGATCACAAGGCCAGGAGCTTGAGACTAGCCTGGCCAACATGGTGAAACCCCGTTTCTGCTAAAAATACAAAAATTAGCCGGGCACGGTGGCGGACACCTGTAATCCCAGCTACCTGGGAGAATGAGGGAGGAGAATTGCTTGAACTTGGGAGGCGGAGGTTGCAGTGAGCTGAGATCATGCCACTGCACTCCAGCCTGGCAACAGAGCAAGGCTTGGTCTCAAAAAAAACAAAAAACAAAAAACAAAAAAAAAACCAGATGCTTTTGAACCTAGGAGGTGGAGGCTGCAGTGAGCCGAGATCGCATCACTGCACTCCAGCCTGAGCAACAGACTGCGACCTCATATATCTTACAACTATGCTGCTAAAAAGACATTTTCTGGGCTGTGTGCGTGATTTTTATTCATTATTGTTATTATATATACATTATTTTCTGATTTGAGGGACATTAACAGAAAGCATGGTTTTGGACCCTGAGAGCTTCAGGAGCTCCTGACACTCAGCTTAGGATGCGTGATGGGGAAGTTGGCTCTGGGTCAAGCAGAAGTTCGAAGCACAAGGCCCCCATGCTGGCAATACCCTTCTGTCTGTTCCAGTAGGGGTAAGTCCCTCTATGGAGCCCCTCCACCCGTGCTGTCTGTTGGAAATAGATGTTAGAAATAGATGCTCCGTGCTGCAAAGAAAAATCAGCAGTGAGACAAAGGATCTTTCAGCAATGCAATATTTCCTTCCTGGACTGCAGGAAGGGGTACCCTCGCTAGCCAGCTTGCCACGAGAGTACAAAGAATAAAGGAAAACACACAAATTTGGGGTTTTACCATGGGTGATAGAGACTCCGTCTCAAAAAAAAAAGAATACAGGAAAGTTTTAGTTTATTAGAAACTATTCAATTACAGGCTGGTGCGGTGGCTCATGCCTGCAGTCCCAGCACTTTGGGAGACGTAGATGAGCAAATTACCTGAAGTCAGGAGTTCGAGACCAGCCTGGCCAACATGGTGAAATCCCATCTCTACTAAAAACACAAAAATCAGCTGTGCGTGCTGGTGCATGCTGCAATCCCAGCTACCTGGGAGACTGAGAGAGGAGAATCGCTGGAACCCTGGAGGTGGAGGTTGCGGTCAGCTGAGGTTACGCCACTGCACTCCAGCCTGGGCGACAGCGAGACTCCATCTCAAAAACAAACAAAAAAAACTATTCCATTGCAGAGGTGTAATACGTTGTGTTTGTTTTAAAGTTCGCTCGTATAGGGGTCTGTCTTAACTATGTAAAAGTAGGGGTCTGTCTTATCTATGTCAAAGCTAGGTTATGGTCCATGCAAGTAAGCTGATGGGGTGACATTCATTCCTTTGTTGATTTAGAAAGAGCCACCCTTTGCATTTTCGTGGCCAAGCACGTCAAAGCATGACCGTAATTATCTTAAAAAGCACACACAGTCAGGCGATATGGTGATATCCAGACATTCTGCTGTCGTCTGTGTACGTGTGTTTGTCCTGAAAGGCATTATTAAGCCATTTCTTCAGTCGTAAACATCTCATGACCACAGGCCGTGGCTGGCAAGGAATGTGACTTCCTGGTTTTGAAGACGGAGTTGATTAAAATGGTGTCGCTCCAGCTCTCCCAGGCTCCTGCCTCTAAGCACAGCAGGTGCTATGATCTGTGTGGAGTCCCAGATGCAGGTCTGGGGTCCTCTGCAGGACCGGTGTGGGACTGGGAGGGTTGTGGTGGGGTGAAGGTCTGGGTGTGTCCTTGTGGGTCATACTGAGTCTGGGTGGGAGAATCCATGAAGAATTCCAACAGGAGTCTGGGTGGGGGGTCCATGTGGCGTTTCAGCCTGTCCCTGGTAAGAGTCTGTGTGGGGGGCTCCTGTGGGGTTCAGCCTGTCCCTGGAAGGGGTCTGGGTGGGGGGCCCCTGTGGGGTTCAGCCTGTCCCTGGTATGGTTCTGGGTGGGGGGCCCCTGTGGGGTTCAGCCTGTCCCTGGTAGGGGTCTGGGTGGGGGACCCCTGTGGGGTTCAGCCTGTCCCTGGTAAGGGTCTGGGGGGCCTTGTGGGGTTCAGCCTATCCCTGGTAAGGGTCTGGGGGGGTGCCCTTGTGGGTTTTAGCCTGTTCCTGGAAAGGGTCTGGGTGGGGGTTCTGTGGTGCTCTGGGGTTCCCTGAGGGAGTCCAGGTAAGTCTGTGGTCGTCTGCGGTTTCCACCCAAGGTCTGAGTACAGGTCTGCTGTCCCAGTAGGGATCAGGGTGGCGAAGGGGGTTCGTGGTCCCTGAGGTAGTCTGGAGTTCTCTGCAGGGGTCGGGGTGGGGGTCTGTGGTCCCTGCAGGATTGCGGGGGGCAGGGAAGTGTAGGGATGGGTTTGGTGGGTGGTGTCTGTGGCCTGGCAGGAGTTGGGGTGGGGTCTGTGGTCTCAGTAGGAATGGGGGTGTGGGGTCCGTGCTTGGGGCAGGGTCTGTGGTTTCAGTAGGAACTGGGGTGTGGGGTGCATGATCCTTGCGGTTGTCCAGAGTCCTCTGTGGGAGTCCTGCCCCACAATCCTGGTGTGGGTCTGGGTGGGGATCCATGATTCTGGCTAAGATCCAGCTGGGGGAGTGTGGCTCCCATAGAGGTCCCGGTCCTATGCGGGGTCTGGGTGGGGGATCTTGGTCCCATGGTAGAGGTCCTGGCTGGGGTCTGAATGAGGTTCCATGGTCTTGGCTAGGGTGTGGGGTCCCGGCTGGGTTGTGGGGTTTTGGGGAGGTAGTCCCAGCTGGAGTCTGTAGTCCTGGGGGAGGGGCCTGACTGGGGTCTGTGGTCTCGTGGGGTGCTGGCTGGGCTCTGTGGTCCTAGGGTTAGGGGGTTTGGCCTGTGGTGCAGGGGAGTTTCTGGTGGAGGTGGAGGTCCTGGGAGGGGGCCCCAGTAGGGGTCTATGATCCTGGAGAGGGGTCCTGGTGGTGGGGGCCCCAGTGGAGTCTGTGGTCCTTGAGCGGGGGCGCTGGGGAGGATCTGCGGTCCTAGGGAGTCCTGGTGCAGGTCTGTGGTCCAGGAGGGGGGGTCCCAGTAGGCATCTATGATCCTGGAGGGGTGTCCTAGTGGGGGTCCCAGTGGAGGTCTGTGGTCCTGGTGGGGTTCTTGGAGGGGGCCTGTGGTCTGGGGGTACCCCAGTGGGGGAATCTGTAGTCTTGGGGGTGGTCCCAGCAGGGGTCTGGGTCCTGGGGGGTATTCTTGGGAGGAGTCTGTGGATCTGGGTTGGGTGCTGGCTGGGATCTGTGGTCCAGGGGGATCCTGGCAGAGGTCTGTGGTCTTGGGGGTGTCCTGGTGGGGTTTTGTCATCCTGATGGGGTCCTGGTGGGGGTCTGTGGTACTGGGGTTGTCCTGGCTGGGGTTTGTGGTCCCTGGTGGGGGTCTGGTTGGGTTTGGTGGTCCTATGCTGGTGGGGGCCTCTGCTGGGGTCTGTAGTCCTGCAGAAGGTGGGGGGTCCTGGCTGAGGTCTGTGGTCCTGGTGGGAGTATGTGTGAGGTTCCTGCTGGGGTCTGTGGTCCTTGGGGGGTGGCTCCTGGCTGGGGTCTCTGGTCCTGAGGGGGGTCCTGGTGGAGGTCTGTAGTCCTGGTGGGGGGGTCCTGGCTGGGGTCTGTGGTCCTGAAGCGGGGTCCTGGCTGGGGTCTGTGGTCCTGGGGGAGTGGTTCTGGTGTCAGTGGTCCTGGCTGAGGTCTGTGGTCCTAGGGGAGCATCCTGCTGGGGTCTGTGGTCATGGGGAGAGTTCTGGCTGGGGTCTGTAGTCCTGGTGGGGATGTGTGGGGGCCCTGCTGGGGTCAGTGGTCCCAGGGGGGCATTCTGGCCGGGGTCAGTGGTCCTGAAGGGGGTCCTGGCTGAGATCAGTGATCCTAGGGGGAGGGGGTCCTGGCTGGGGTCAGTGGTCCTGGGGGGGTTGTGGCTGGGGTCAGTGGTCCTGAGGGGGTTCCTGCCTGGGGTCTGTGGTCCTGAGGTGGGTGGTCCCTGCTGGGGTCTATGGTCCTGGGAGGGGGGTCCTGGGGGAGGTCTGTGGTCTTGGTGGGGTGCGGTTTCCCTGCTGGGGTGAGTGGTCCTGGTGGGGTCGTG
>PVKV010029845.1:0-12558 GCA_004027835.1 Alouatta palliata | reverse complement strand
GGTCCCCGCAGGCCGGGGCGGTCCGGGGCGGTCCTGGGGCGGTCCGGGACGCGCGCATTTCCGCCGGCCGTCCGGGCGGGCGCAGAGTCCCGCAGGCGGCGCGGAAGCGGCGGCGGCGGCGCTGCCCGGGCAGCCATGTCGCCATTGTCTGCGGCGCGGGCGGCCCTGCGGGTCTACGCGGCCGGCGCCGGTGTGATCCTGGAGCAGCTGCTGCGGCGCTGCCGCGGGGGCTTCCCGGAGCCAGGTCAGCGGGGCGGGGCGGGGGTCGGGGCTCCGGGGACGGGGGGGCGTGGGGCGGGGGCGCGCGGCGGGGGCGCGGGGTCTCGGCGTGACCTTGGCGAGGCTGTGGCGCGGCCGCTCCAGTGGGGACGCTCCCGGAAGTGGGGCCGGTCGGGGTCCGGGTGGGGGGCGTGCGCCCCTGGGACCTCCCGGCCCCGCGCTTCCGGTCCCCCCTCCGCGGCTGCCCCGCGCTCTCAGCGCCCGGCCGGGCCGGGCCCTTCTCTCCGCGCGTGCGCGTGGCCTCCCCGCTTGCCCCGGGCCGGGCTCCCACCGAGAACCCCCTGCGAAACCCTCACCCCGTACCCCGACACCTCCTGGCCATGGCCGCGGCCTGCACGCCCCGCGCCCCGCAGCTCAGGCGGCTCCGCACGCCGCCCGGGGTAGGTCAGTGACCGCGCGCCCCTCAGGCCCGGCAGGGGAGGAGGGGACCACCCGGGGACCTCCACCCGCACCCACCCCAGGGTAAGTGAGGACGGGCCTTTCACCCGAGGGGGTGGCTTCGTGGGCACTGGGGAGCCAGGGAGGGCTCAGGGGGCAGCGCAGGCCCGTGAAGCGGCAACTTGGTTTGTAAGTGCCTGTGTAAACATCTCCGAGTCACTCCAGCTCGGCGGAACCCGCTCGCTGTCTCAGCACACCAGTGAGGGCCTTACCGTGTTTTGTCTACGCGGATTATTCAGAGATTTACATGTTCACAATTTATTAAGAAAAAAAAATTTGTTAAATAGGAAGTACAGACAAAGCCTTGCGGTGTTGCCCAGCCTGCTTTGGAACTCCTGGGCCCGAGCGGTCCTCTTGCCTCGGCCTCCCAAAGTGCTGGGACTACCGTCCGAGCTACCACACCCATCTAATGTTGCAAAATTTTTTCTAGAGATAGGGTCTTGCTCTGCCGCCAGAGCTCCTCTGAACTTGTCGGCTGAAGCAATCCTCCTGCCTGGCTCTTCAAAGTGGTGCGGTTACAGACGTGACCTACCACGTCCAGCCGATGTTTTAAATTTTTTGTAGAGATGGCGTTGCACCTTGTTGCCCGGGCTGGTCTCGAACCTGTGGCCTCCAGCAATCCTCCAGCTTGGGCCTCCCAAACTGCTGGGATTACAGACAGGAGCCACTGCGCCGGGGCGCATATTCTCAGTTCACGCCTAGAAACCTGTAAGCAGTTATTCGTGAACTCGTATCAAGGGAATGATAATTCTATATTAGGTTAAATGACATTTTGTTTCAAAAGTAACAGCTTTCCTAAACAGAGTGGTCACAGGGTAGTGTGGTGGAGGTGTACATTTTAGCGAGTGTCTTCAAT
Organism: Alouatta palliata; assembly: GCA_004027835.1. Taxonomy (NCBI): domain Eukaryota; kingdom Metazoa; phylum Chordata; class Mammalia; order Primates; family Atelidae; genus Alouatta; species Alouatta palliata. The sequence goes on along the minus strand of PVKV010029845.1, from coordinate 10,985 downwards.
ATCCTGCCTAAGAAGAGAGCTGTTATTTCTGCCTGTGCTGCTGGAAGGTTTCATGGCAAGTCACGAGGCCTCTGGGAGACTGGGGGTTTTTGAGACAGAGTGTCGATCTGGCACCCTGCTGGAGTGCAGTGGTGCGATCTCGGCTCACTGCAATATCTGTCTCCTGGGTTCTAGCGATTCCCTTGCCTCAGCCTCCCAACTGGCTGGAACTTGGGACGTGCATGCCACCACGGCAGGCTGATTTTTGTCTTTGTAGTAGAGCCGAGATTTCACCATGTTGGCCAGGCTGGTCTTGAACTCTTGACCTCAAGTGATGCGCCCACCTCGGCCTCCCTAAAGTGCTGGCAGTGGACGTTTTTAAATGAGGCTCACTCTCTCCCGCCTCTGTAGCTGGAGAAAAAGAGCTTTAAGTTTTCTGCGAGCTAAGCTTTTCTTCTTCTGCCAGACTGGCCTTCAGTAACCCAGTTAGCATAATTAGAACTGCAGAGAAGGAGCGTGAAGGAACCGTACTCAGGCCTGGGGAGGTCGGGAGAGCATGCCTGTTTGAAGGAAGTAATCGTTTGTAAGGTGAAGGGTTTACAGCGGGGGAACGATTTTGCAGATTATGTTTATCTGGGCAGTTTTGCTTACAGAAAGGCCCCTTTAAACCTCCTTCGCGGACTGCGTGTGCCCTGGAGAAGAGGCAGCGTTACACCGAGAGTTCAGTTTGAAGGCGCCAGGGCCCCAGCGGCAGCCCACTGAAATGCGGGCCTTTGAAAAGCTTGCTGCTTGTGCATGAGAAAGGAGGGCTGCAAGCTTCTTTTCTTCCCTCTCGGTTTACTGATTAAACAGCAACAACAGAACGTTGTTAAAGCTGCTGGTGAGTGAGGTCACGTGCCTGCCAGGGGACTCTGTACCCCAGGAGTGTCGGAATAGAATGGCCTTCTCTAAACTTTGGTAGCTTGCCCTGATCCTGCCGCTTCCTGTGTATGGATTAAAAATAATTTTCGATACTGGTGGAGGAATGGCCTTTTCCTCTGTCTGCGGGTGGCTGGCTTGCTAAACGGCATTTTCCATTTGCTTCTAAATGGTAGGCCTTCGCTGCTGACCAGGAAACGAACTTTGTCCAGGGCATTTGAGCTAAAGCTGTTTGAATATCCAAGAGGGCCATTTTCCCCACCGCAGACTGGAAGCCATGGCAGTTTTCTCGTAGAATTTCCAAATGGAGTGGGTTCTTAGCTATCTTATGACTTACACTGTGTGAGAAGGAGGAAATTGCCGGTGGAATCCACCCCTAAATGGTGTTTTCTTACAGCCTATCGTGGAAAAACCAGATAATTACAAATTAATCGTTGATATTGGTCATGCCTTTACAAAGGGGTTTGAGAAGCAAATCGGAACTCTTGTAAGAGGGTTTGTCTCTGTGTGTCTACGACTGTATCCAGGTGGCCCATTCAGTAACGTGTATCTGTCTGTTGCTGGGATTTTAAAATAGGTGATTTAATCAGTGTATTTAATATCCTAATATGGCATAAACACATGAACGTCGACATGGCCTGAAACCCGTTGAAAATGCTCGCACTGAGTAAAACACGTTTCTCCCCACCAGTATTAATCACAGCGTGACCTGCTTAGGGATTACATTTTCTCTGCAGCATCAATGCGTTTTGAAAAGGAGAGAAAATTGTTGATGTCTGTGGTCAAGTCCAGTTCCAACACCGCACAGGATTTTTCTTAAAAATCCTAGTATAAATAATAGGCCACAATATTCCTTCACTTTCTGGGAAGAAAGGTGGACTCGGAAATGCTGTACCACGGGAGTGAGTATTCACAGAAAGTATGCCAACTGGCCCACTTCTAAAGCTATTTATAGAAGTCCTAGTTTTCAAACTATTTTTTTTTTAACCTATAAAGGGAAAGTTAATCCTCGTTGGTTTTATGAATAGTGAACAGTGGCTACTAGAAATCAGGTAGAAGTAAAAACAGCAGTTTTCCAGTGTCTTGTCTTGTCTTTTTTTTTGACACGGAGTTTCACTCTTGTTGCCCAGGCTACAGTGCAATGGTGTGATCTCAGCTCACTGCAACCTCCGCCTCCCGGGTTCAAGCAATTTTCCTGCTTCAGCCTCCCTACGAGTAGCTGGGATTACAGGCATGCACCACCACGCGAGGCTAATTTTGTATTTTTAGTAGAGACGGGCTTTTACCATGTTGGCCAGGCTGGTCTCGAACTCTCGACCTTAGGTGATCTGGCCGCCTCAGGCTCCCAAAGTGCTGGGATGACAGGCGTCAGCCACCTCACCTGGCCTCCAATTATCTTGATCATAGAATCCTTTTCAAAAAAATTGAGACAACAGACAGTTTCTGTGGGTTATAACAGTCAATAAGTCATCCTGTGAAGACATTAAAAAAGAAATTTAAAACATACTTAATACTTTATTTAAAAGTAATTGTAACAGGCCAGTTACCTGTTACTACCAAAAAAAAGTATGTATATATTTTTTATCTGTTTTATTTTTATAAAATATATTTGTTTTTAGAATAATTTATATTTTTATATAAATATAAAATATGAATAAGTTATCTATATAATTTAGACGTAAATTAAAACAGTTTGTATTTTTCTGTGAGTATCTATACATGTGTACATTTATGGCTTGTGGTGTCATGCTTCGCTGTATGTTTGCATTGTGGAATAATCAAATCAAGCTAACATCCATCACCTGCTATTTTTTCTTTTGTGGGAACATCTAAAATCTCTTTCAGTCATTTTATGTTTCTTGTTTCCATCGGTTATTGGGGAACAGGCAGTGTTTGGTTACATAAGTGAGTTTTTTGGTGATTTGTCAGAGTTTGGTGCGCCCGTCACCCGAGCAACATTGAAAATCTGTTTGAGCTATTTTGAAACATGTAATATGCTGTTAAGTACAGCCGCCATGCTGCGCAGTGGCTCACTAAAACTTACTTCTCCTGTGTAACAGGACCTTGGTACCCTTTGACTGCATACTGTGTATTTTTTAAATAAAAAATGACTGTAATTTCAAACTAATAGAAACTTAGGGAGAAGAGTGGCTGAGTTTTAGGGCTTCGTCGGCCTCTTGCATGAGGGGCCGGGGGGCGGCTGGCTCCTTCCTCGGCTCCTTCACGGTGGTCCCCTGTGACGGGGCGTTCTGGTGGGACTTAGGTGAGACACGTCCACTGGCCTCTCTCATGGATGTGCAGTTGGGAAGGTGAAATCGCTGGCCCCTCGAGCATTTTGGGCAGCGACCCCAGGGATGCTGGACCATCCTTGAAGAATGAGGTGGTGAGAGGCTGGTTTGCAGCAATACCTTTCTTCATGGCTCCATGTGCACGGAAGCTCTGCGAGGGAGGAAGGGGGAAGGAGCGTCCTCACGGCCGGGGCCGGCTCCGCCGTGCCTGTTACCTGGGTTCAGGTGAAGCCCAGCTGCTGTGTGGACGGTTCTTTCCCTGGGACTGCCCATGGACTCCCAGCAGCAGCAGAGCAGGAGACGGGCTGGGAGGGAGCCTCCTGTGCCTCCATCGCCGAGTCACTCGGGTAGGGATTCGGGAATTTCTGCTCTCAGTACCAAACTTCACGCCAAATAATCGTAATGATGATCATCATCATGATAGAATACAGACCTTTCTTCCAGTTCCTGGGACCTCTTTTGTTCCTTTTAAAAGGATTCTGTTGGCCGGGCACAGTGGCTCGTGCTTGTGATCCCAGCTCTTCAACCCGCTGTGGTCGCTGCTGACGTGTGCCTTCTTGCCCTGGCTGTATCCCCACACTGACAATGCCTGGCTGGAGGGTTTCGCCGTTTACCCTCCTGAGCACCGTGTTGGAGACGTGCAGGTACGCTCACATCTTTTCACAAAGCCCAGCTGCCATTTTGGGCAACCCAGTCACACAGGTGGCCCCTGAGTGCCAGCTGGAAGGGCCTGGGTGTGAGCATTCCCCGTCCACAGGAACCCTGAGAGGTCGGCTGCCTTCTGGGCCACCTGAGCCTCCAAAAGGAGCCCCACAACGCTTGCACCGGTGTGTGATATTTGCGCAGTTGGGCCTTTCTGCCCACAGGGGTTTCTGCACACAATGGGCATTGTGAAGGGTTCCATGGATTCAGAAATCTGTGCTCCTTCAGACATGCTTACAGATCGAGGAGGCACCCGTGCTAATAACAAAGCCTGCCACGTTCCACATGGCTTCATTTTAAAATGTAAAGCTTGGAAGAGTATGAAATGCCTCTGAGCCATAGGAAAGCCAGCTTCAGCCAGATAGAGGTCCTGTGTGGCCCCTTTAATGCAGTTAATGAAGCTCAGGTGGCCTTGCACAGAGATTCTTGCTGTGCAAGGAGGGGTCTGCCTGGCTGCTGTGGATTCTCCTATGTAGGCAGCGTCCCTGAAAAAGATATATGCAGCTTACCAGGCACAGTGGCTCACGCCTGTATTCCTAGCACTTTGGGAGGCTAAGGCAGGCGGACCTCCTGAGGTCTGGAGTTTGAGACCAGCCTGACCAACATGGAGAAACCCCGTCTCTACTAAAAATACAAAATTAACCAGGCATGGTGGTGCATGCCTGTAATCCCAGCTACTTGGGAGGCTGAAGCAGGAGAATCGCTTGAACCCGGGAGGTGGAGGTTGCAGTGAGCCAAGATGGTGCCACTGCATTCCAGCCTGGGCAACAAGAGTGAAACTCAATCTCAAAAAAAAAAAAAAAAAAAACAGTAAGATCTGTGCAGCTTCACCATGGTTCGGGTGCTTGGCGAAGCTCTTAGAACAGGAATAAGCCCCTGCGATGAAAAAGGCACTGCCAGGCTGGGCACGGTGGCTCACTCCTGTAATCCCATCACTTTGGGAGGCTGAGGTGGATGGATCACCTGAAGTCAGGAGTTCGAGACCAGCCTGACCAACATGGTGAAACCTCGTCTCTACTAAAAATACAAAAACTCCCTCTTTACTGAAACTACAAAAACCCTGTCTCTACTAAAACTACAAAAATTAGCCGGGCGTGGTGGTGCATGCCTGTAGTCCCAGCTACTCGGGAGGTTGACGCAGGAGAATTGCTTGAACCCGGGGGGAAGCGGTTGCAGTGAGCCAAGATGGTGCAATTGCACTCCAGCCTGAGTGACAGAGTGAGATTCCATCTAAAAAAAAAAAAAAGGCACTGCCAGGTACACCCCCGCAAAAACCGCCATGCTCACTTGGAAACCCGTATTGTCCACACGTGCAGAATGGCTGCATCGGATTGATGTGGAAAAAAGAGTGTTCCTGCACTAGCTTTCCTCCACCGCTTTGCAAAAGTGACCCGAAAGGTGCTGAGACGCTGAATGTATGATAAATTGTTTGATTGTTTGCTGAGAGCACCGGCAAGGAAAACGGAGCCAGGCCCCCGCAAGCAGAAAGCTGCTCAGGGGAAAACTAGTGAAATAGTAGACGGTCCATGTCTATCACACACTCGTTACACTCGTTTTCTAAGCGCGGGATGTGTGACCCTGCCCCGTGGCTCCCTCTTGGAGGATGCTTTCTAGCTTGCCTGTGATCAGTGGTGAGCAGTTAGCAACTGCCTACCTGGGTTATCTTGGTTCTGTGAGAAAACACAGGACACGTGCTGTTAATAATTTATTTTCCCTGTTTTGGGAGAATAAACATGCAGATCAGTGTCCTCTCGAGAACCTCAGCCCGGAATGCTGTCAGCCCCTGAGGCTCTCAGCTTGGAAGGTTGTCGGCCCCCTGGATAGTCTCACTTTGCTGTTCTATCTGGGTGTCTGCTTCTTCATGCCACAGCGCCGCTGGGGTGGGCGTCGCGACGGCTGAGCTGGGCTTGGTAGCAGCAAGGAAGGTCGACCTGTCGGTCCCAGTGGCTTTTGCTTGAAAGCGGAGCTTCCCCGGCGCCCCGGCAGGGCTCCCACGCATGGCTGGGTCCCTTCTCACGCTGTGTTTGTCTTGGCCCGTTTCCAGGAGGTCCCCACGAATGAGTGGCAATCTGGGCGGCAAGCTCCCGCGGGCAGAGAAGCAATGGAGAATAATAAAGGGCTGGAGAGCTCGCAGGCAGACCTGAAGCTGGTGGCGCACCCGCGCGCCAAGAGCAAAGTGTGGAAGTACTTCGGCTTCGACACCAACGCGGAGGGATGCATCCTGCAGTGGAAGAAGATCTACTGCCGCATCTGCATGGCCCAGATCGCTTACTCCGGGAACACCTCCAACCTGTCCTACCACCTGGAGAAGAACCACCCCGAGGAATTCTGCGAGTTCGTCAAGAGCAACACGGAGCAGATGCGCGAGGCCTTCGCCACCGCCTTCTCCAAGCTCAAGCCCGAGGCGTCGCAGCCTCCCGGGCCCGACGCGCTGGCCGCCAAGGCCGCCCACGGGCACGACAGCAAGAGGCAGCAGGAGCTGACGGCCGCCGTGCTGGGCCTCATCTGCGAGGGGCTGTACCCGGCCTCCATCGTGGACGAGCCCACCTTCAAGGTGCTGCTCAAGACGGCCGATCCCCGCTATGAGCTCCCCAGCCGCAAATACATCTCCACCAAGGCCATCCCTGAGAAGTACGGCGCCGTCCGCGAGGCGGTCCTCAAGGAGCTGGCCGAGGCCACCTGGTGCGGCATCTCCATGGACATGTGGAGGAGCGAGAACCAGAACCGCACCTACGTGACGCTGGGCGCGCACTTCCTGGGCGTGGGCCCCCCCGGCTGCCTCTCCGTGGGCTCACGCTGCCTCAAGACGTTCGAGGTGCCGGAGGAGAACACGGCGGAGACCATCACGCGCGTGCTCTACGAGGTCTTCATCGAGTGGGGCATCGGCGCCAAGGTGTTCGGTGCCACCACCGACTACGGGAAGGACATCGTAAAGGCCTGCTCGCTGCTGGACGTCGCGGTGCACATGCCCTGCCTGGGCCAGGCCTTCCACGCCGCCATCCAGCAGGCCTTCCGGCTCCCGAAGCTGGGCGCGCTGCTGGCGCGGTGCCGCAGGCTGGTGGAGTACTTCCAGCAGTCGGCCGTGGCCATGTACATGCTGTACGAGAAGCAGAAGCAGCAGAGCGCGCCGCACTGCATGCTGGTCAGCAACCGCGTGTCCTGGTGGGGCAGCACGCTGGCCATGCTGCAGCGCCTCAAGGAGCAGCAGTTCACCATCGCGGGCGTGCTGGTGGAGGACAGCAACAGCCACCACCTCATGCTGGAGGCGGGCGAGTGGGCCACCATCGACGCGCTGGTGCAGCTGCTGCAGCCGTTCAAGCAGGTGGCGGAGATGCTGTCGGCCTCCCGGTATCCGACCATCAGCATGGTCAAGCCGCTGCTGCACATGCTCCTGAACACCACGCTCAACGTCAAGGAGACGGACGCCAAGGAGCTCAGCATGGCCAAGGAGGTCATCGCCAAGGAGCTCTCCAAGACCTACCAGGAGGCCCCCGAGATCGACATGTTCCTCAACGTGGCCACCTTCCTGGACCCGCGCTACAAGCGGCTGCCCTTCCTCTCCGCCTTCGAGCGGCAGCAGGTGGAGAACCGCGTGCTGGAGGAGGCCAAGGGCCTGCTGGACAAGCTCAAGGACGGCGGCGGGGGCGGCTACCGTCCGGCGGAGGACAAGATCCTCCCGGCCGCGGCCCCCGAGGAGCCGCCGATGAAGAAGCTCATGCGTGCGCCCACCCCGCCGCCCACCAGCGTCATCAACAGCATGCTGGCGGAGATCTTCTGCCAGACGGGCGGCGCGGAGGACCAGGAGGAGTGGCACGCGCAGGTGCTGGAGGAGCTCAGCAACTTCAAGTCACAGAAGGTGCTGGGCCTCAACGAGGACCCTCTCAAGTGGTGGTCCGATCGCCTGGCCCTGTTCCCCCTGCTCCCCAAGGTGCTGCAGAAGTACTGGTGCGTGGCGGCCACGCGCGTCACGCCCGAGCGTCTCTTTGGCTCCGCCGCCAACGTGGTCAGCGCCAAGAGGAACCGCCTGGCCCCCGCACACGTGGACGAGCAGGTGTTTCTGTACGAGAACTCCCGTGCCGGGGCGGAGGCGGAGCCTGAGGACCAGGACGAGGGGGAGTGGGGCCTGGACCAGGAGCAGGTGTTCCCCCTGGGGGACGGCGTCAGCGGCGGCTTCTTTGGCATCAGGGACAGCAGCTTTCTGTAGGGACGAACCATCTCGTCTTACAGGTCACACCCGCGGGAGCCTGCTGGATGCTTTGCTGTACATACCTACCCGGTTGGCTCGCTTTTGAACCTCAGAGACCATCCACCGTCTTTGAAGCCTAGTTGGGAAGGCAGAAAAAGGAAAGAGACGCCAGAAGCGAGAGAGGGCTGGGTGCGGTGGCTCACGCCTGTAATCCCAGCACTTTGGGAGGCCAAGGCGGGCGGATCACCTGAGGTCAGCAGAGAATCGCTTGAACCCAGGAGGCGGAGGTTGCAGTGAGCCGAGATCGCTCCACTACACTCCAGCCTGGGCGACAAGAGCAAGACTCTGTCTCAAAAAGAAAAAACTACGCGAGAGGTGGCTTTGCCTGGCTTTGCTTTCCTCACCTGTTCCTGGGGCCCTCCTGACTTCTGCTTGGGAATTGCCAGAGCTCAACTCCTGGCTCGCCGCAGAGCCTGGAGGAGGGGTCCCTTCACAGACACTCAAGGCATTGCACACCATTTCCCTTTCAGCTCCTCCCTTCGAGGGTTTCTAAGAAATATGGGAACATCCTGGGTGGTGTAGAAGGAGCCTTTCCTTGACCACCATCCTCTGAAGGGACTTCCGCGAGCTCCTCTGCCTCAGCGCATTCATGTTTACATCCTCATGAAGCCGGGACCTCTCCCTTCTGAGAAACGGGGAGGAGACCTTTTAGCCAACATGCCCTTCTGGAAAAGAGAGACCTTTTTTTTAACGTTCGGTTAAACATGCACAGATGATCGGAAGAATGCAGGCATCAGAAAGCGAACAGCAAAAAAAAAAAAAAAAGGAAAAAAGGTGTGGAACGCCTTGCATGTTGCAGGGGTTGCTGGCAGACAGTCTGTTCCTTCTCTCTGCCAAAATTCACCTTGTTGAGTTGGTCCTTGAAAACTGGTCTGGCGTGGTGCCTCACGCTGAGGTCAGCAGTTCGAGACCAGCCTGGCCAACACCGTGAAACACTGTCTCTACTAAAAAATACAAAAATTAGCTGGGCGTGGTGGCGGGTGCCTGTCATCCCAGCTACTCGGGAGGCTGAGGCGGGAGAATCGCCTGAACCTGGGAGGCGGAGGTTGCAGGGAGCTGAGATCACGCCAGGGCACTCCAGCCTGGATGACAAGAGTGAAACTGTCTCAAAAAAAAAAAAAAAAACTGGGTGGCTGATGGGTCCTGAGGTTGTATAGTGTGTCTCACCCCTAAGAGTCCAGTTCCCCTGTGCAGCCCGCTTTTCCACACAGACAGGGGTGTTTCTGATTTTATTCCCGAAGAGGACTGTTGAATTTTCTCTTTTAAACTCGCTCCCACCAGGGAAATGGATTTTGAAATATTGCCACCGCAGAGTTTCTCTGTGGCTGGACTGTTCTAAATGGCTTTCACTTATTCAGGGAAACACAGACATTCTCCAACACTGACAGCGACTTTTTAACCGGGGGGCAGGGGTGGGGGGGAATACTTCCATGGACTGACTGGCCCGTTAAACCACGAAGCTTCCTGCGTCGCTTGGATTGCATGTGCTGTGGGTTCTCTGCCTCCGTGATGACAGGCTGGGGCTGGGGAGGTCGGGGTGCAGAAGGGATGACCCCAGTCAGCTCCAGGCCGTGTTCTGCTGACACCCCGAGAGCCCTGGGCCTCAGATGGTGAAGCAGGAAGTCCCTGCGTGTTCACACCTGGCGGTTTCTCAGGGCCGCGGCATTTTATCCTGACATCCTGGGCGAGTGTAAATCTGTAGAAAGCGAAGTTCGGGGGAGACCCACGTAACCTGACTTGTTGGTATGGGAAGCAGGTCCCCTGCGAACCTGCCAGCCTCAGCTCTGGGTATTCTCAGCAGAAGGGCACTGGAAGCTGACAGTGGGGTGGCTTTGGGGTTGGTTTCTGCTGTCCCCGAAGCTGGACACACCGGGCAGCCGCCGGCCCCGTGGAGGGGGTCTCTGTTCTGTAGCATCACCAATCTTCCCGTCACGCTTTTCATATCCTTTGCTTCTCGTCACTCACGTGAAGATGCGCGCTGCTCCGGCTGTGTCTTCATTTTCATTTGTGAGCCATTGTTCCCTCCTGAACGGTCGCCTCTTATTTAATGCTTTAAACCTGGACTCTTCTTCAATAAACCAGAGAAAGAAATCCGCTCCTCATCTATCCGTCTGCCGCATGTCCGTCTGCACTGCAGTTGCCCTGAACCCCGGACCCTGGGAGACGGGGGAGGGTTTTATTTGCTTTATTTTTTATTTTGTTGTCTTTGTTTAAAGCAGTTTTTCCAGGGCACCTACAGGCGGTTCTCAGGGCCCTGTTCTCGCTGTAAACCCTCCAGTTACGATGTGCTTTTGGGTTGTTTTCACATTAGAATATCTGAGTGAATAAAGCCAGCTCCTGGTGAAAGCGTTCTTTGGGAGCAGAGATTTTTGTGAGTTCCTTCGCTTACTGGGGGGTTTTATAAACGGAGGCCCCGCGGAGGAGGCAGCCTGGACTGCGCTTTCCCTCTCCCGTCCAGACTCTTTATCTCCCCTCTCTTCCTGCCTCCTTCATCGCCTGTCATCCTCTCTCCCTTCCCTGTTCCTCCCCTCCAACCCTCCCTCTCTTCAGCAAACCAATGCTTCCCTCTCCCTCCCGCCCCTCCTCTCCCTCCCTGCCTCCCTGCCTTCTTTCCTTCCCCGAGTTCTCTCCCTCCCTCCATTCCCTCCCTTCCTTCCTCCCTTCTCTTCCTTCCTTCCCTTCTCCCTTTTTCTCACTCCCTTCGCTTCCTTTCCTTCTTTCCTTTCCTCCCTCCATTCCCCTCCCTTCTCCTCCTCCTGCTGCTTCCACCTCCCTTCTCTCCTTTCCTTCCCTGAGTTATCTCTCTCCCTCATTCCCCTCCCTCCCTTCTCTCCCTCTTTTCCTTCACTGAG
>PVKV010029844.1:0-23055 GCA_004027835.1 Alouatta palliata | reverse complement strand
AATAAAGTCATCACAATTTCAGCTTCTAACACGTCACCCACTTCATTCATTTCGTAATAACAATGTGAGTCACAAGTGAGTCTTTTCAATCCTGTTTGACGCTGATGTTTTCATGATAAACTTAATGTGTCATGGAAAATATTTCTTCAACTTTGACTCAAAAGTTCCACGGGAGTTTCTCTGTTGACTGGTGCTACAATGACTTACGGCTAAAAGTAGGGATGATTTATCAGTGTGGGCAACGGACTGCACCATCTGTGCATCAGTGTCCGCTATGGGGAACTGTCTTGACACAGTGTTAGCAGAATTGGGTATGGGTCATTGTTGGCCAACAGAGGCAAACGTCAGAGCCTCCTTCACACAGAAAGTGTCCTGAGACACTTAGCGAAGGGCTACTGACACAGATTTCTGATGCCTTCTCCCCATCCTTGAGTTTGTGGATCAGCTGTGGGCACTCAGTATTGGAGGTGTTTTTTTTTTTTTGGGAGGGGGGTTGTGGGTTTTGGCATCCCTTCGCAACCAAACATGCCATATGTCTGTTCCAAACACATCGCCACAGTGAATCTGAGGAGGAATCTGACCCTATTAACAACCCAAAGTTTCCTCCATTACCTATGGCTTGAGAAACTTGTGCCAGGTAATACCTAGTACTTAAATGTAGCTAGCATGTTCTTTATGTTGTTTGTTCACTTACTGCTCAGACTTGTATAGTTTTGAGAGTGACTGACGCTCAAGTATCAATCCAACTCTGAGAGTAAATGCACATATTTTACTCCCTACGATACCAGTCTCATGCAGGAAACATAACATTTGGTTTTCTTTTATGACAACTGCCTACCTTATGGTGTCCCAGGAGGTAGATCAGATATTATTACAAGCAGGAAAGGTTAGGTTCTGAATCAACTGTATTCCTATGCAAAGCCCATCATGATGGTGTTTTTGTGTGCATTTGTGTTTGTGTGGGGGCTGAGGCGTTTATTGGAGAAAGAGGATGTTTGATCTTTCCTTCTGTGTGGGAGATACTGGCAGCTCTTGCTGAGTGTAATCTGATGAGGATGACTCACCAGTCAGTGTTTTCCCTTTTTTGGTTCTGTGAGCTAAGATGATAGGACTCCTGTGCTAGATGGGCTTCGTGATATCTGTTTTCATAAAACAGAGGTCTCTGAACCTTTCTGCGCAAGCATCCTTGTTTAAGAAAGATTGTGTCCTAGAACTTTAAAGATGTATCATAAATCATTAAATATCTCCATGGAATAACCACTGCATTACTTTAGGGAACACACACATACACACACACACACACACACACACACACACACACACACTTGAAATTATAAAATAGGAGTTGGCAATTTTTTTTCAGTGAAGCCGCAGGTATTAGAAATCTTGGACTTTGAGGGCCATAAAATGTTTGTTGGAATTACTCAACGTTGTCATTATATCATGAAAGCAGCTGCAGACACCAAGATAAAAAAATTAGGGTAACTAAGTTCCAATAAGATGTATCTAGAAAAAAAAAAAAAAAGATGCATCAGGCCAGATGCAGCCCTCAGGCTGTAGTGTGCTGACCTGTGACGTAAAAGATTGGATGTTTAAATGTTTGGAAAAATGTCACGCTCTTTCTGGGTCCCAATACATCAGCATTTGTTGATGGCTGGTGTAGCTGAACATTCCTTTGGAAACCTGTACTCTACAAGTAAAGTTGTGTCTTTCTGTGGCTTTTCCTGTACTTGTGACAGAAACTAGCAAAGGCTGTTTATGTCTGTTTGGGTACCTGCTAGTAAATATTGTTGATGATGGGGCTGGTAACTCATTCTATCTATCAGTAATGCTTTGGAAGAGATGCACAGTCTCTTGGGAACTTATTGCTGACTTCCTCCTATGAAATATGCCTTAAGAAGCAGCAGATGGTAGGTCAGGGATATCTGAATCTCTCGCTTCAGCACTTCTTAGAGTGTGCATCGATGCCCTTGCCACATCTCTGGCAACATCGTTTTTCTTTCATCACCCACCTCCGTATTGGATCTGGTCACTTGGACCTTTGGGCATTATCAGCTTTGATAAGGCTACTTGGAAACAGGAGTTCTAGGAGAGAAGGAAGCACATTGCAACTCCCTTTCTGCCTCCTCTTTCGAGCATTGCTACCCCAGGGAATCCCCTTCACGCAGCAGTGCCATGCAGTTTCCTTTCAGAGAAGGAAGAAACAGATTCCATTTTCTTCTAACTTTAGGGACATTGGACAACAAGCCCACTCAGGTCGCTCAACGGAGTACCCTGCTGGCGACGTCTCTCTGCTCAAATCCGAGTCCCAGCTCTGAGGAAGCCTCCTCTAAGGTCTTAATGCTCAGCACTTGCCAAGCAGCTACCCTTTCTCAGATGTAAGTGCATGGGTTTGTGGGGTCATTCCTCTTTGCCCCTTGGAAATGCACCCTGATCTGAGCTACCCTCTTTGCTAAGCATCTGGTTCCCAGCAATTTCATTCCTTCCTACCTCATTATGAGTTCTCACAACCCTCAGACTTTCCTTTGTTTTGCCCTACTCTGGGGATGGGAATTCCTTCCAGCACTGCCAATCTCTGTACCATGTCTCTTCTCCTTATGGCTGTGTACATATCCCAAGCCTGTTTAATCAGTTCCCTCCAGGCAATCCACATTTTTGAAAACCTCGTGTTTTCTCTAGACTGAAACCTGCCTCAGCCTGCCTTGTGTACATGCCTTTCTGACTGGATTCTTATATTAGTCTGTTTTTAAGCTGCTGATAAAGACATACCTGATACTGGATAATTAACAAAAAAAAGAAGTTCATTGAACTTACAGTTCCACAGGAGTAGGGAGGCCTCACAATCCTAGTGGAAGGCAAGGAGAAGCAAGTCCCATCGTATGTGGATGGCAGCAGGCAAAGAGAGAGCTTGTGCAGAGAAACTCCCATTTTTAAAACCATCAGATCTTGTGAGATCCATTCACTATCGGGAAAACAGCATGGGAAAGGCCCCTCCCCATGATTCAGTCATTTCCCACCTGGGCCCTCCCACAACACATGGAAATTACGGGAGCTACAAGATTACATTTGGTTGGGGACACAGAGCCAAACCATATCAATTCTGCCTTTGCTTCTAGTGACTACTTCTTTCTTCTGCTGTTGATATCTCCCACATTTTCTCTTCAAATGTCACTTGTTTCCAATTTGTCTCCTTAGCCTCCTAGAAATCTAACAGTTACATATCTAGTTGAAATGACATTGTGTCCTGTAAGTTTTTTCTGCATTATCTCTATTATTTTACCTACACAGACATTTTATTATTTCTTCTTTAACTGTGTCTAATGTCAATAGATTCTTGATTTTAGCAATTGGGATGGTGTTTCTAGAGTAACCCCTTTGATGTGATAAAATCTCTTTGCTGTTCTTTCAGAAATGTTTTTTTTTCTTTCTTTCTGTTTTCACATGAATTCCATTTCATTGGCTTAGAAATAGCACTTAGGACAGATTTTTTTTTCATAAGTGTTTACGTGTCTTTCTGTTCCAAGGAAAAACTACATAAAATGGTGTTCCTAGTTGACAGGAGTTTTACGTAAGTTGGATAATATTGTATTGAGTGTATTGGTCTGAAACCTGATATTTTCCCCTAATATTTTCTTTCTATATTAATGCCTTTCACTCTACCTTATTATTTAATAACACTTAACTGGTGACTCAGTCAAAAAAAAAAGGGGGGGTTCCTACTGGGAAAAGAAGTTGCAGAGAGTTGAGTTCATTATCTTCTGCCTTGGGCTTTTCCCGTCACTCAATATTTCTCATTCCATGACTAAATCTGCAGATCCATGCCTGCAGATGCCTCAGATGTCCTCTAGTCTCAGATTGTCCTTGGATGAGAATATTATTCTGGGAACTTCCTACGATGAGTTTCCCCCGGCCCTCTGGATTCCCCTAGGCTGACCCTCAGCCTTCTTCATGCCACACCTGGAGGTGTTTAGAAACCTAGGCTCCTGAAGATACCAAGAGGAAGTTTCTAGAATGCTGTTTTCCACAGCCTGGCACTTTCTTTTCTGAAAAGTGAACTGAATCCAGGCAGCAGATTTTGTCTTTAGAAGTCTACTTTAAATGGATAGCCATTAAAATAATAATGAATGGTCACTACATATGGACATGAAACCTATCAGTAGTATATAATTAAATTTAAAAGCAGATGGCCGGGCCTGGTGGCTCAAGCCTGTACTCTCTGTACCTTCAGAGGCTGAGGCAGGTGGATCACTTAAGGTCAGGCAGAGAGGTTGCAGTGAGCCAAAACTGTGCCACTCCACTCCAGCCTGGGCAACAGAGTGAGACTCCCTCTCAAAAAAAAAAAAACAAAAAACATGATTTGTAAGCATTTCCTGCAAAACCAGATTGATCATCGCCCAAACAAATACCTCCCCCCACACTCCAACACACATAAACATACCACATTCACAAGAGTCCTGATATTGATGCATATATCCCATGATCACTGCCTGTACACATATCTGTAAATGTTTCTGTTTCTAGTATTAACATTATCTTTAGCTTCACTGTTACTCATTACCTAAACCTCTGGGAAATGTGAAGTGTTTAAAATTCAAATCAAAGAAATATATTAAGCACAAGTATTTCAATCACCCACGAATGTCTATTATAAAGATGTGAGTTCACATACCCCAGAATTTTTATTTAGCTGTATATATGTTATACAAGATATCCAAAAGGCATTTTAAATTGTACATTTGTGTTTGTTCATATTCACATTTGCTTGCATCTTTTTTTATGTATGAAATCCTTTACCAGAGTATTCTCAATATGTAACCAAAATATCAATTAAGGTGTTTTTTTTTTCAAATTACAAAACCAATACAAACATGAGAGAAACAGAAGGGAAGTATGTTAAATAAAAATGTTAAGCTGTTCCCACTCTATGTGCTTTTGTTTCTTATATATAATCTTGCAGATATTTTTCTTTATATATTTTGTACTAGGAGAAATACCTCTCTTCTCTTCCTCTAGAGAGACAGATAAACAGATATGGACACACAGATACAGTGAGAAATACTAATAGAATGTTGAACAACACCATGCTAACTTTTAAAATAAACTCAATTTTTCAGAAAGCCATTCGTATAAAAGTGTATCCAATATCTTGGTTTAAAAATGAACAATGCACTGTCTAAAAAGTGTCAAAAGAATAATATTAAAATAAAAGGGACATACCATAATTGGCAACTCTGAAATTCATAATATCATAGTCAATTTTAGATCGTCAAGAAATAAATATTTCAAATTGAGTAGTTCAATTTTTGAATTCCCCATTTAACTTATGTTCTATGACATTTGCTTTTTAATGGAAGATAATTAGTTGGAAATAAATTTTGTGTGCCTAGTAAAGAGCCCTGTATTTTGGAGGAATTATTTTGGAAGCTCTATTTTGTTAACTTCTTTCCCAAGTGAGGGTTTAAATCACTTCTGGTGGAAAAAGAACACAATTCTAGGCAATAAATCCTTCCAAAATTAGGGTACTTTTCTTGATATAAACCCGACCACACTATTACCTGGAGGCAGCAATTCATTTTCTCTCGTTTTTATTCCAATGCCCCTTCCCTACAATCATTATCTATTTAGTAGAGGTTCTTGTAAGCTCCAAGTTTTTTATTTAAAACGTCCAAAAAGGTATTTTCATAAAATATGTGTTGGAAGTTCCCTTCACCATAATAAAAGCACAACTATAAAATTGTTTTTATAAAGAAAATACATTCTCACCTATTATTGAATCTTTTCATCTCCACGTTAATTTTAGCATAAATTTTCACACATGCTGTATAAAGAGGCTTTAAGAATTTCATTGGGTTAACAGTGAAATTTTAAAACAATTGGATAAGAATTTATATCTTTTAATTTTTTTTCTCTTATGTTGTTCTCTGGTTTCATATATTTCTTCAGAGGAATCACACCTAATTGGAGGAAAATTGCTTTTGTACGTAATATTTAAATGGCAACTATTACAAACTAATAACTCATGAAATTGTTCTCAGTTTTTTTTACTTAGTAATAAAAAAATTAGACTTCTCACTTTCCCAATTATATCATGGGACCATAATATACATACACACATTCAAATTTACCAGATTTTCGGTATTGAAGCCCTGAGTCCCAATATTTCTCTAAACATCCAGTCACAGAATCTATTCCTCAGGTAAATCTTTGAGGACAATCTCATACTTAGAAAAGGAAAAACATGAGTACTTCAGAAAAAGAACTGTAAAACATTCATGGTTTATCTTTAGGCAAGTTTTTAAGATGAAAGTGAATATTTTTCCTTTTAAAGCCCATTCCTGTACAAACTCAGATTGTTTCTCCAATCCAGGAGGCCAACTTTCTTTTAAAGATACTCTTTTAACCCTTCAGTCTCTATTATCCTACCACAGAAGAGATGCGCAATATCACCTGTAACTGTAAAAATATCACACATAGTGTTTTGAGTTAAAAGGTCAAGAGTGACTTCCTTTTCTGAAGGAAGACCTCCATAATAACTAACATCCAGATAAGCTAACAATGTGTGTCTTTCAGGACCTACTGATTTCCCTGACAAAAATAACGAGTTGCCTGTGTTCACAAAATAAGTCATAACATGGTAGTTAATCATAACAGACAACAATTAAATTGTCCATGAGACAAACTGAAAATCTCCTGTCTAAGCCAACAATTATGTGTTCTTTATCTATTACAAAGGGTGGTGTAGATCTAAATGCACTGACATAGGAAAATAATTAGGTTAAAATAATCAGATTAGAGACTAATGCACTAAATATGACGCAGGTTATGTAAAACATGCATACACATGGAGCACAATGCTCTGATGCTTAACTTAGGATAAAAATGAGACAATGTCTTGAATGATAAACATAAATCTGATGACATGGATACACATGAAACATGAGTGAAACAAGGATGGAAGTCGATATTGAACGTGTGCTTGATTTTCCACATCATATGTAAAAGATATAATAAAAATGCACAAAGGCTGCATTTACACATACATGTATACCTAAGTATTACTTTATAGAGACTCTAAGGAGATATGACATGAAATGTTGGATGTAAGTGAACAAAAACAAAACAACCATAGCAAAATGGTACCGTAAAGAAGAGATTGTAAGGAAAATACTTTCGAAAGTTCTTAGACTGATATTTTATATTGATCAAAGAAAATAATCATTATTAAAGTTTATATACCTAACCACATAAGAGATATAGAATTGTAGTCTCAGGAGACAGACTGAAGAGTAACGTAATGAAAGGAATAAAATACTGAAAAATATCAAATACAATATTCAAGATGTGCTAAAAACTCCCCCAAGTATAACACTCATACACAGAGAGACAATTTTATAATGAATATTTTCTTCAGTCAATATAAAATATCATTGTAAGATCTTTTCAAATATATCTTTTACATGCTCTTCTGTATGGTATCATTTTGCTATAGTTGCTTTTTTGTGTTCACAAAACACACGCTCCAACACATACACACACCTACTCTCACTGTAGTAAAACTCCTGGGGACTAAAGTCAAAGGGAAACTCTAAAAGAGAAGAGAAAAACAAACATGTTTAACAGTCAGGGTCCTCATTTTTTTAAATCAGAAAGAACTTGGTGGTATTATTTGGAGGCTGAAAGAGGCAAATAGGGAGCAATGAGGTAACAAAAAGAAAGCAGTGGTAGAAAGGAGCAAGCACTTTTAGGTCTGGACGAAACCTAGAGAAGATATTCTAGTTCTTAAAACTAATAATCGGCCGGGCGCGGTGGCTCACGCCTGTAATCCCAGCACTTTGGGAGGCCGAGTTGGGTGGATCACGAGGTCAAGAGATTGAGACCATCCTGGTCAACATGGTGAAACCCCGTCTCTACTAAAAATACAAAAATTAGCTGGGCATGGTGGCACGTGCCTGTAGTCCCAGCTACTCGGGAGGCTGAGGCGGGAGAATTGCTTGAACCCAGGAGGCAGAGGTTGCGGTGAGCCGAGATCGCGCCATTGCACTCCAGCCTGGGTAACAGGAGTGAAACTCCGTCTCAAAAAAAAACAAAACAAAACAAAACAAAAAAAAAAACCTAATAATCTTGGATGAGGAGATTCACAGAGCTGGGACACAGGATTCTGAGGAATGGAGGCTGTCTAGCTAGAAGTAGTTTCTAAAGATCACAGAAGAGACCCCTAAAACATGGGACACTTAGCCATGATAATGGTGACCTGATCTCTGCTCACGCCAGAGCATCAAGATCTTGGATGAGGCCACCCTCAAGACTGAGACCCAGAGCTCAGAGGAGAGAAAGTTTGCCAGTGTGCTAGTGCTGGTCTCTCTGAGAGGGTCAGATGTAGAGAGTCCGTGGAGTTTGGGCAAAATCTATATTATGAATGACCTGCCACCACTGAGATCACATGGCCTTGTTTTTGTCTAGAGCCTTCACTGGGATGACACTGAGAGAAACAAGAACAGAGAGGAATGTACATCCTGCTGCTTCTTCCAGCTCACTTTCTCTCTCCCTCTGGTAAGCCCAAATAGTAGAGCCCAACAGGGAGCAGATAGATAGAAGCAAAATGGTGATCGCCAAGTCCCAGCATCATAGAGCACAGTATAGGATTTGGAGCCTAGAGACTTACATATCCTTTACCTAGCACCTGCTTCTTTTGAAAGCACATATCCCAGCAAAGAATGCAACAGTAAGTATTTTAGATGCAGTATATTTCTCTTGAAACATAATAAATAAAGAAATAAGTATAACATTATCAACATCTACTTCCTAAAATGTGAAACAAAAATCAGAACTTGACTTTTGTAATGAGCTTGTACCTTATATTTATATGATAAATGGGGAGATTTTAATTAGTCACAGGATGACAGGAAATTTGTCTTTTAAAGAGAAAGCCTGTCTTAATTAGTGTGTCAGTTGCTCAAGATGTGGAACCCTAACGTTCCACAAATTCACATTTAAGTGCCCAATCCTACTCATTTTGTCTCATGATATGCTGACCTCGAATTTTCTCTCCTATAATGTACACATAATTTCTTTTGCTATAAGTAGATATAATATGAATAAAGAACATCTTAACTGGTTGTACAAGCTACAACCTTTGTTAAGCGGAGGTGTCAGATCAGAAATAATTAGAGACTTCTGCTTTAAAGAACTCAGATGATAATGCTCTCACACACTGTCATCTTAGGACACAGAAACACAGAAAGGATGACAGGTGACTAATAACCTCAGACTCCCTTCGATAGGAACTTTGAGACTCTTCAATAGAACAAGAGGGCGTATTGCCTCTAATATCTAACGGAAAACCTCACTTTCCCAAAATACACACACACACACACACACACACACACACACACACACAGTGATAGGAGACACCTACTAGGGCATGTATTTTTTTCTGGTAGTCCATCCTTCCAGCATATAAATGCCCTGTTAAATGTTTCTGCCTACAGGATAAAATGGCATATCCCAGTTGTCATGGAAACCAGAATGTCAGCAAAGCATTTTCCTTGACTTTAGCTTTCTCAGGAAACCAGAAAATACACCTACATCATCAGAAGTAGAGCACTGATACTGAGCTCAGTTATTCCCCATGGCCAATCCAATGAATAAATGAATGAATGAAATATCAGCAATAATACCCAAAGTTCTTCATGAAATAGGCATTTGGAGAAAGGGAGGTTTTTATACAAGGGATTAGGGAAGAAGTAAAAGGGGGTTAAGAAGCTTGGTTCTCCTGTTAGAGACAGACTCAAGTTCCAATTCCTGTTACACATTACCTTTCAGCCTTCCAGAATACAAAAGGCTGGGTACATTTGTAGGGGCTGGGTATATTAGTGCAGGAGGGAGCATGTCGATTCTTGGTCTCTAAAATAACCTATGAAGGAGAAAATATATCAAGACAAAGCATCCGGATGTCAGTGGAAGGCAAACCAGAAACTCAGGTTTTATTAGGGCAAAAGGAAGCTGGGCCTATATTTGGACAAATGTATATTTGAACTATTGCAAGGACAAAATGGTTTCTGAGAAGGGAAACAACTTCCAAAAAGTATCCCGTGCCCTCGGGCAACAAGGAGATAAAGCTGAGTATCTTATATTTGACATTTTGTTCTGCCCAAGTAATGCTGAAACCACACTGCCAGTGGATAATACGCTTTGAGGTAGTTCCCTTACAATCATGTTAAGATTTTTAAAAATTCAGTCAGCTTGGTGAGGACCACACAAAGTCATCATCAGGACATTCAAGTATACACAGGTTCTGTCATGCGCAGCCATTCACATTGAGGAGGCAGAGCTGCACTACGATGTGTCACTTTCTCCTATAATTAGCATAGAGGCTGTGACTCTGTTCCCAGTCCTGGCCAGTAACATGCAGAAAACAGGTCCTCAGTTAGGGAGGCATGCAATTCTGATTTCCACTGTTTCTTGGTTTCCCTGGTTTAAGAACTCCCACTGTGTCCTATTATTTTTAGCCATCAAGATGATGTCGCTGAACACAAAGCTGACAAGTGATGCAGAGAATCAGCTCTCATGCACTGGTCTGAGCCAGCTCCAGGACATCACTGGACCTGTAAACTAGAGCAAAACAAAGTCATCCCACTCTGTATGGATGCTGCAAGAAAAAGGCCATGTTGGATTATATATCTGTGTGCAAAATACGTGAAAGGAATGATTCCACAGGTTCTTAGGGCCAAGAAAATCCACAATCTAACCTACCGAATTTCTCAAGAAATGGAAATTGTGGGGTGTTTTTATGGTCAATCCTTTTAATTCAAGGACACTTTCAGGAAGACGGATGCAGGTTTGAGTCTTAGCTCTGACACTCACCAGCTTTGTGACTTTCAACGTGCTGCTAAACCTCTCTGTCCTATAGTCTGCATTTAGGTCAAGGAAAACAGTAATATCACAAAAGAAAATGGAATATTTTGTTTTAGAAAATATGGTTATTTTTCATAAAGCAAGTATTTTTAAATTCAAGTATGAAATAAATTGAACATTGTTATTTTAATGAATAAATATATTTAAAATGGCATAGCATTATTTTCTAATTTTCAAATATCAACATAAATAAGTCATATAAACAAAAGCTTTTGAGGGTCTTCCCAACAAAACATTTAAGAACAACTATTCTTGTAGAATTCAGGAAGATGGTCTTAAGTTGGCTTCATACAGTCTCATGAACTGACTTCCAAATCTTCAACTCTCTCCTGCACCATTTCTGTCCAAAGAGCATAACACAGTAATGAGTCAGCATGAGAAATGCAGTCTGCATTGTCAGGTGACAAAAATTCAGAAAGTGGACCTCTAGTCCACTGTATCCCTCACTTTTCCCAGACATTATATCCTTCAATGCATATCACTCTTGAATGTACTTTTCTTATGCAACTTAACATCATTCCATATCATTACATAGTGTTCTGTCTCAATCATCCCATTGCATAGATGAATCTACGTATGTCTGTATTGTGTCCATGCTGTATCACAAGCATCCTTTTCAAAACATTCCTTCTGGGGAATCACAGGACTCTAAGTGAATGCCACCGGCTGACCAGAGCTTGTGTTCTGCACAGTGGCACTGACAAGAAAGCATACCAACGACACTTTGGCCACCAGAGACAAAATTCACAGGCAAGACTGTCCAGCCCATGGAGAATCCATCATCATCTAATGAAAAGGCTAGCCTGTGTGTCTGCATGTGTTCACCTCAGAAGAGTGTGCTGTGTTACACAGGGACAATACTGTTTTCATCTCTTCTTTCTCCATATCATAGGAATCTTCCTTGAAAATTCTAACAATTGGTTTAAAGGTTCAGTGTGAATATGAATGTCTAGTTTTCTAGTTTTTTATTCTGCCTATACATATACTTTATGAATCATATGAATAACCGTTTTTAGCATTATTATTATACTTTAAAAGCTCTGTGGTACATGTGCAGAGTGTGCTGATTTCTTACATAAGTATACCCGTGCCATGGTGTTGTGCTTCATCCATCACTCCCTCATCTACGTTAGGTATTTTTCCTAATGCTAGCCCTCCCCATCCCCCACCCCCTGTTATCCCTCCCCTAGCTGCCCACCCCCTGACAGGCCCCAGTGTGTCATGTTCCCCTTCCTGTGTTCATGTGTTCTCATTGTTCAAAACCCACTTATGAGTGAGAAGATATGGTGTTTGGTTATCTGTTCTTGCATCAGTTTGCTGAGAATGATGGTTTTTAGCTTCATCCAAGTTCCTGCAAAGGACATAAACTCATTGTTTTTTATGGCTGCATAGTATTCCATGGCGTATATGTGCCACATTTTCTTTAGCCAGTCTATCATTCATGAGCATTTCGGTTGGTTCCAAGACTTTGCTATTGTGAACAGTGCCACAATAAACATACATGTGCATGTATCCTTATAATAGAGTGATTTAGAATCCTTTGGGTATATACCCAGTAATGGGATTGCTGGGTCAAATGATATTTCTGGTTTTAGAACCTTGAGGAATGACCACATTGTCTTCCACAATGGTTCGATTAATTTACATTCCCAGCAACAGTGTAAAAGCGTACCTATTTCTCCACATCCTCTCCAGCATTTGTTGTCTCCAGATTTTTTGATGATCACCATTCTAACTGGCGTGAGGTGATATCTCAATGTGGTTTTGATTTGCATTTCTCTAATAAACAGTGATTATGAGCTTTTTTTCATGTTTGTTGGCTGCGTAAATGTTTTCTTTTGAGAAGTGTCTGCTCATATCCTTTGCCCACTTTTTAATGGTTTTTTTTTTTCTTGTAAATTTGTTTAAATTCCTTGTAGATTCTGGAAATTAGACCTTTTTCTGATGGGTAGATTGCAAAAATTTTTCCCACTCTGTTGGTTGCTGGTTCACTCTAATAATAATTTCTTTTGCTGTGCAGAAGCTCTTAAGTTTAATCAGGTCCCATTTGTCTATTTTGGCTTTTGTTGCCATTGCTTTTGGTGTTTTAGTCATAAAGTCCTTGCCCATGCCGATATCCTGAATGGTATTCCCTAGGGTCTCTTCTACAGTTTTTATGGTGTCTGGTCTTATGTTTAAATTTTTAATCCATCTGGAGTTAATTTTTGTATAAGGTATAAGGAAAGGGTCCAGTTTCAGCTTTCCGCATATGGCTAGCCAGTTTTCCCAACACCATTTATTAAATAGGGAATGCTTTCCCTATTGCTTCTTTTTGTCTGGTTTACTAAAGATCAAATAGTTGTAGATGTGTGGCCTTATTTCTGAGGCCTCTGTTCTGTTCCATTGGTCTATATCTCTGTTTTGGTACCAGTACCATGCTGTTTTGATTACTGTAGCCTTGTGGTATAGTTTGAAATCAGGTAGCGTGATGCTTCCAGCTTTTTTTGTTGTTGTCGTTGAGGATTATCTTGGCTATGTGGGCTCTTGTTTGGTTCCATATGAAGTTTAAGGTGGTCTTTTTTCCAATTCTATGAAGAAAGTCAATGGTAGCTTGATGGAGATAGCATTGAATCTATAAATTACTTTGGGCAGTATGGCCATTTTCATGACATTGATTCTTCCTGACCATGAGCACAGAATGTTTTTCCATCTGTTTGTGTACTCTCTTATTTCCTTGAGCAGTGGTTTGTAGTTCTCCTTGAAAAGGTACTTCACATCCCTTGTTAGTTGTATTCCTAGGTATTTTATTCTTTTTGTAGCAATTGTAAATGGCAGTCCACTCATGATTTGGCTGTCTGGTTGTCTCTTATTGGTGTATAGGAATGCTTGTGATTTTTTTTCACACTACTTTTGTATCCTGAGATTTTGCTGAAGTTGCTCATCATCTTAAAGAGATTTTGGGCTGAGACAATGGGGTCTTCTAAATATACAATCATGCCATCTACAAATAGAGACAATTTGATTTCCTCTTTTCCTAATTGAATACTTTTTATTTCTTTTTCTTGCCTGATTTTCCTGGCCAGAACTTCCAATACTATGTTGAATAGGAGTGGTAAGAGAGGGCATCTTTGTCTTGTGCCAGATTTCAAAGGGAATGCTTCCAGTTTTTGCCCATTCAGTATAACATTGGCTGTGGGTTTGTTATAAATAACTCTTATTATTTTGAGATATGTTCCATCGATACCTAGTTTGTTGAGAGTTTTTAGCATAAAGGGCTGTTGAATTTTGTTGAATGTCTTCTCTGCACCTATTGAGATAATCATGTGGTTTTTATCTTTGGTTCTGTTTAAGTGATGGATTATGTTTATAGATTTGTGTATGTTGAACCAGCCTTGCATCCCAGGGATGAAACTGACTTGATCATGATGGATAAGCTTTTTGATGTGCTGTTGGATTTGGTTTGCCAGTATTTTATTGAGGATTTTAGGATCAATATTCATCATGGTTATTGGCCTGAAATTTTCCTTTTTAGTTGTGTCTCTGCCAGGTTTTGGTATCAAGAAGATGTTGGTCTCATAAAATAAGTTAGGGAGGAGTCCCTCTTTTTCTGTTGTTTGGGATAGTTTCAGATGGTATGGTACCAGCTTCTCTTTCTGATTGTAGTTTGTATTTCTGTGGGATCGGTGGTGATATTGCCTTTATCATTTTTTGTTACACCTGTTTGATTCTTCTCTCTTTTCTTCTTTATTAGTCTGGCTAGCAGTCTATCTATTTTGCTGATCTTTTCAAAAAACCATTTCCTGGATTCATTGATTTTTTTGAAGGAATATTTGTGTCTCTATCTCCTTTAGTTCTACTCTGATCCTAGTTATTTCTTGCCTTCTGTTAGCTTTTGAATTTGTTTGATCTTGGTCCTCTAGTTATTTTAATCACTGTGTTAGGGTGTCAATTTTAGATATTTCCTCATTTCTCTTGTGGGCATTTAGTGCTATAAATTTCCCTCTACACACTGCTTTAAACGTGTCCTGGAGATTCTGGTATGTTGTGTCTTTGTTCTCATTGGTTTCAAAGAACATCTTTATTTCTGCCTTCATTTCATTATTTATCTAGTAGTCATTCAGGAGCTGGTTGTTCAGTTTCCATGTAGTTGCATGATTTTGAGTGATTTTCTTAATCCTGAGTTCTCATTTGATTCCACTGTGGTCCAAGAGACTCTTTGGCATGATTTCTGTTCTTTTGCATTTGCTGAGGAGTGTTTTACTTCCAATTATGTGGTCAACTTTAGAATAAGTGCAATGTGGTGCTGAGAATAATGTATATTTTGTGAATTTAGGGTGGAGAATACTATAGATGTCTATTAGGTCTGCTTGGTCTAGATCTGAGTTCAAGTCCTGGATATCCTTGTTAATTTTTTGTCTTGTTGTTCTGTCTAATATTGAAAGTGGGTTGTTAAAGTCTCCCACTATTATTGTGTGGGAGTCTAAGTTTCTTTGTCAGTCATTAAGAACTTGCTTTATGTATCTGCGTGCTCTAGTACTAGATGCATATATATTTAGGATAGTTAGCTCTTCTTGTTGCATTGATCCCTTTACCATTATGTAATGCCCTTGTCTCTTTTGATCTTTGTTGGTTTAAAGTGTGTTTTATCAGAGACTAGGATTGCTACCCCTGCTTTTTTTTTGTATTTTATTTGCTTGGGAAATCTTCCTCCATCTCTTTGATTTGAGCCTATGTGTGTCTTTGTATGTAAGATGGATCTCCCGAATACAGCATATCAATGGGTCTTGACTCTTTATCCAATCTGCCACTCTGTGTCTTTTAATTGGGGCATTTAGCCCCTTTACATTTAAGGTTAATGTTGTTATGTGTGAATTTGATCCTGCCATTTTAATGCTTGCTGGCTGTTTTGCCCGTTAGTTGATGCAGTTTCTTTGTAGTGTCGATGGTCTTTACAATTTGGTATGTTTTTGCAGTGTCCAGTACCAGTTGTTGCTTCCATGTTTAGTGCTTCCTTCAGGAGCTCTTGTAAGGCAGGCCTGATGGTGACAAAATCTCTCAGCATTTACTTGTCCATAAGGGAGTTTATTTCTCCTTTGTTTATGAAGCTTAGTTTGGCTGGGTATGAAATTCTGGGTTGAAATTTTTTCCTTAAGGATGTTGAATATTGGCCCCCACTATCTTCTGGTTTGTAGGGTTTCTACCAAGAGATCTGCTATGAGGCTGATTGACTTCCCTTTGTGGGTAACTCGACCTTTCTCTCTGGCTGCCCTTAGAATTATTTTCTTCATTTCAACCCTGGTGAATGATGATTATGGGTCATGAGGTTGCTTTTGTCAAGGAGTATCTTTGTGATGTTCTCTGTATTTCCTGAATTTGAATGTTGGCCTGCCTTGCTAGGTTGGGGACGTTCTGGATAATATCCCGAAGAGTATTTTCCAGCTTGGTTCCATTATCCCTGTCACTTTCAGGTACACTGATCAAATGTAGATTTGGTCTTTTCACATAATCTCATATTTCTTGGAGGCTTTGTTAGTTTCTTTTCACTCTTTTTTCTCTAATCTTCCCTTCTCACTTTATTTCATTGAGTTGATCTTCAATCTCTGATCTCCTTTCTTCTGCTTGATCAATTCAGCTATTGAAACTTGTGTATGCTTCATGAAGTTCTCATGCTGTGTTTTTCAACTCTGTCAAGTCACTTATTTTCTTCTCTATGCTGTTAATTCTTGTCAGCATTTCATTTAACCTTTTTTCAAGGTTCTTAGTTTCCTTGCATTGGGTTAGAACATTCTCCTTTAGCTCGGAGAAGTTTATTATTACACGTCTTCTGAAGCCTGCCTCTGTCAATTCATCCAACACATTCTCCATTCAGTTTTGTTCCCTTGCTGGTGAGGAGTTGTGATCCTTTGGAGGAGAAGAGGAATTCTGGTTTTTGGAGTTTTTGGCCTTTTTGCACTTATTTTTTCCTATCTTCATAGATTTATCTACTTTGGTCTTTGAAGTTGGTGACCTTAGGATGGGGTCTCTGAGAGAACATCCTTTCTGTTGATGTTGAAATTTTTCTTTCCATTTGTTGATTTTCCTTCTAACAATCAGGCCCCTCTGCTGCAGGTCTGCTGGAGTTTGCTGGAGGTCTGCTCCAGATCCTGCTTGCCTGGAAATCACCAGCAGAGGCTGCAGAACAGCAAAGATTGCTGCTTTTTCCTTCCTCTGGTAGCTTTGTCCCAGAAGGGTACCTTCAAGATGCTAGCCAGAGCTCTCATGTATGAGGTGTCTGTCAGCCCTTGCTGGGAGGTGTCTCCCAGTCAGGATACACAGGGGTCAGGCAGCCACTGGAGGAGGCAGTCTGTCCTTTATCAGAATGCAAGCACTGTGCTTGTAGATCCATTGCTCCCTTCAGAGCTGCCAGGCAGGGATGTTTAAGTCTGTTGAAGCTGTACTCACAACTGCCCCTTTTCCCAGGTGCTCTGTCCCAGGAAGGTAGGGGCTTTATTTATAAGTCCCTGATGGGCTGCTGCCTTTCTTCAGAGATGCCCTGCCTAGCAAGGAGGGAGTCTAGTGACACAGTTTGCCTTCAGTGGCCTTGCTGAGCTGCCATGGGCACCATCCAGTTGATGTGTAAACTTCTCAGTGACTTTGTTTACATAGGCAAGGTTAAAACCACCTACCTGAGCCCCAGCAATAGTGGACTCCCTCCTCCCATGGAGCTCAAAGTTCCCAGGTCGAGGTCAGATTCTGTGCTGGCTGTGAGAATTTCAAGCCAGTGGATCTTAGCTTGTTGGTCTTTATTGGGGTGGGACCTGCCAAGCCAGATCACTTGGCTCCCTGGCTTGAGCCCCCTTTTTCAGGGGAATAAGAGGTTCTGTCTCACTGGCTTTCTAGGTGCCACTGTGTTATGAAAAAAATAATAATAACTGTTACAGCTAGCTCAGTGTCTTCCCAAACAGCTGCCCAGTTTTGTGTTGGAAACTCAGGGCGCTGGTGTTGTAGGCACTGGAGGGAAACTCCTAGTCTGCCAGTTGTGAAGACTGGGAAAAGCACAGCATCTGAGCCAATGTACCAGAGTGCTGAGAAAAGTCCATGATGGCTTCCTTAGTGAGGAGAGGCAGTTCTCTAGCCCCTTGTGCTGCCCAGGTGAGGCAACGCCCCACCCTGCTTTGGCTTGCCCTCCTTGAGCTTCACCCACTGTCTAACCAGTCTCAATGAGGTGAACCAGGTGCCTCAGTTGGAAACAGAGATCACATGTCTTAGCTGTTCCTATTGGGTCATCTTGCAAGAAAATCCCATGAATAACCTTCTAAAACAAGTTTGTAGCACAGTTTCCCCAGCTCTCAGAATTCTCACTGTCTACATCTGAGTGTGAATCACATTGATAGGGCATGTTTTAACAACCTTCTAAAAACAACTGGAGTTATTGTTCTAAAGAAAGGAATATATTTTTTAGATAAATAATAAGAAAATATCTTCAACAAAAACCATTAAGCTGTCCTGTCACTTTATTCTTTGGCTCCTTCCCAATATGTCCTCTATTGCTAGATTCATACTTTACCTTTAGAATAATCTGATGATTTTTGGTTACTGGACATCACCCAACTAGTTTTGATTAATATTGATTTCTCAGAGAAAGTTCAGTTTACACAAGTATCCAATACTTCAGTTTATCCTTGAAAAATAAATCTAAACCTGCAAGTTTGGAATTCACAATCCAGTTAACAAAGAATAACTATTAATACTGGGAATTATCCACATTCTAAATTCACAGTCTGTTGATGATGATCAAGCAATGATCTTCCCAAATAAGTACTTTATATTTTCTAAGATATCATTATGACACTGAATTGTGCCACATTGCTCTTTGGATAAAAAATGAAATACTTATAAAATAAATTAGGTCTACAGTCATGTGAGTTCCATGTTTTATCAATAAATTAATTTAAAAGTTACATATGAATAACTCCTTTGCTAAGTGGTGGCTTTAAACAATTCTACATGGAGAAAAAAGAAGAACTCTAGGTCAGGAGTTTTCTTAGATAATGGCAAGTGTTAAAATGAGCATGTCTACAAAACATATCAAAGAATTGGCAATAGGAACAAGAGATAAGCTGGGGTGCTTTCAGTGGAATGCTGATCATTGGCTAGTGAGTCCTCCAGAAATGATCTTTAGCTATATAGGTAAACTTCTTTCTTTGTATTTGATTAATCTACTTTTCCAGTCGATAAGGGACAGAGAAATTCACTTGAAGAAAACTGACAACACCACTAGAGTTTTCCTGTCTATTCCAACTTAAATGATCTTTATTCTTTGCAATGCACATATATATTGTTCTATGGAGACTAACAAACATCAGTAACTCAAATTATTATTTGAAATGGTTAAAGTAGTTTTTCTGTTATCAATAACTGACTTTAAAGTGTTGAGTCCACAGCCTTGTCTTGCTCTTGATGTTAGAAAAATGGTTTCAGTCCATCTTCACTAATTCTAATGCTAACTACAGGTTTTCCTTAGATGCTCCTTGTCAGGTTAAGGAAAACTGCATCTTATTTCTAGTTTAGTTGAGTGTTATTAAGAAATAACAAGGTAGAATGAAAAGTATTAACACAGAAAGAAAATATTGGGGAAAAATATCAGGTTTCAGACCAATATACTCAACAGAGTATTGGCTAACTTACATGAAACTCCAGTCAACTTGAACACCATTTTATGTACTTTTTACTTGGAACAGAAATATATGTAAACACTTTGCAGGGGAAGGTGAGGGGGACTGTTCTAAGTGCCATTACCAAAGCCGATGCAGTGGAATTCATGTGGAAACAGAAAACAAACAAGCAAACAAAAAGCACCACCACAACTGGATCATGGCCGGTAATGAGTGACGACATTCAACTTTACTATTCCAGTACACTGTAATGTTTCAGAAGATGTGTGGGCAGCTATTTTACAAATGCACCTAAACAAAGCTTCCTGAAAACACAAGGAGACATAAAAAGATATATTGGGCCTAAATGAAGGCAAAAATATACAAGTGGAACTATAATAATAGTAGTCAAATTAAAATTCTAGGGGAAGCTTTGGAAACAACTTGCAGAGATATTTCAGATGGATCCAAATGTGTATTCACTGAGAAAACATTTCCGAAAGAACAACAAAGAAATTTTTTCACATCAAAGGGGTAAATCTAGAGAGTCCATACCAATTGCTGAAATCAAGAATCGATTGACATTAGACACAGTGAAAGAAGAAGTAATAAAATGCCTGTATAGGTGAAATAATAGAAAAAATACAGAAAAGACAAGACACAATGTAATTTCAAAGAGATCTGTAACTGTTAGATTTCAAGGAGGCTAAGGAGACAGATTGGAGGAGTGATACTGGAAAAGAAAATACGGGAGATACCAACAACAGATACAAGAAGTAGGTGCAAAAAGCAAAGGCAGGATCCAGTCAGAAAGGCATGTACATAGGGAAGGTCAAAAGAAGAATTCAGTCTAGAGAAAACACGAGGTTTTCAAAAATGTGGATTGCCTGGAGGGAACTGATTAAACAGGCTTGGGATATGTACACAGCCATAAGGAGAAGAGACATGGTACAGAGATTGGCAGTGCTGGAAGGAATTCCCATCCCCAGAGTAGGGCAAAACAAAGGAAAGTCTGAGGGTTGTGAGAACTCATAATGAGGTAGGAAGGAATGAAATTGCTGGGAACCAGATGCTTAGCAAAGAGGGTAGCTCAGATCAGGGTGCATTTCCAAGGGGCAAAGAGGAATGACCCCACAAACCCATGCACTTACATCTGAGAAAGGGTAGCTGCTTGGCAAGTGCTGAGCATTAAGACCTTAGAGGAGGCTTCCTCAGAGCTGGGACTCGGATTTGAGCAGAGAGACGTCGCCAGCAGGGTACTCCGTTGAGCGACCTGAGTGGGCTTGTTGTCCAATGTCCCTAAAGTTAGAAGAAAATGGAATCTGTTTCTTCCTTCTCTGAAAGGAAACTGCATGGCACTGCTGCGTGAAGGGGATTCCCTGGGGTAGCAATGCTCGAAAGAGGAGGCAGAAAGGGAGTTGCAATGTGCTTCCTTCTCTCCTAGAACTCCTGTTTCCAAGTAGCCTTATCAAAGCTGATAATGCCCAAAGGTCCAAGTGACCAGATCCAATACGGAGGTGGGTGATGAAAGAAAAACGATGTTGCCAGAGATGTGGCAAGGGCATCGATGCACACTCTAAGAAGTGCTGAAGCGAGAGATTCAGATATCCCTGACCTACCATCTGCTGCTTCTTAAGGCATATTTCATAGGAGGAAGTCAGCAATAAGTTCCCAAGAGACTGTGCATCTCTTCCAAAGCATTACTGATAGATAGAATGAGTTACCAGCCCCATCATCAACAATATTTACTAGCAGGTACCCAAACAGACATAAACAGCCTTTGCTAGTTTCTGTCACAAGTACAGGAAAAGCCACAGAAAGACACAACTTTACTTGTAGAGTACAGGTTTCCAAAGGAATGTTCAGCTACACCAGCCATCAACAAATGCTGATGTATTGGGACCCAGAAAGAGCGTGACATTTTTCCAAACATTTAAACATCCAATCTTTTACGTCACAGGTCAGCACACTACAGCCTGAGGGCTGCATCTGGCCTGATGCATCTTTTTTTTTTTTTTTCTAGATACATCTTATTGGAACTTAGTTACCCTAATTTTTTTATCTTGGTGTCTGCAGCTGCTTTCATGATATAATGACAACGTTGAGTAATTCCAACAAACATTTTATGGCCCTCAAAGTCCAAGATTTCTAATACCTGCGGCTTCACTGAAAAAAAATTGCCAACTCCTATTTTATAATTTCAAGTGTGTGTGTGTGTGTGTGTGTGTGTGTGTGTGTGTGTATGTGTGTGTTCCCTAAAGTAATGCAGTGGTTATTCCATGGAGATATTTAATGATTTATGATACATCTTTAAAGTTCTAGGACACAATCTTTCTTAAACAAGGATGCTTGCGCAGAAAGGTTCAGAGACCTCTGTTTTATGAAAACAGATATCACGAAGCCCATCTAGCACAGGAGTCCTATCATCTTAGCTCACAGAACCAAAAAAGGGAAAACACTGACTGGTGAGTCATCCTCATCAGATTACACTCAGCAAGAGCTGCCAGTATCTCCCACACAGAAGGAAAGATCAAACATCCTCTTTCTCCAATAAACGCCTCAGCCCCCACACAAACACAAATGCACACAAAAACACCATCATGATGGGCTTTGCATAGGAATACAGTTGATTCAGAACCTAACCTTTCCTGCTTGTAATAATATCTGATCTACCTCCTGGGACACCATAAGGTAGGCAGTTGTCATAAAAGAAAACCAAATGTTATGTTTCCTGCATGAGACTGGTATCGTAGGGAGTAAAATATGTGCATTTACTCTCAGAGTTGGATTGATACTTGAGCGTCAGTCACTCTCAAAACTATACAAGTCTGAGCAGTAAGTGAACAAACAACATAAAGAACATGCTAGCTACATTTAAGTACTAGGTATTACCTGGCACAAGTTTCTCAAGCCATAGGTAATGGAGGAAACTTTGGGTTGTTAATAGGGTCAGATTCCTCCTCAGATTCACTGTGGCGATGTGTTTGGAACAGACATATGGCATGTTTGGTTGCGAAGGGATGCCAAAACCCACAACCCCCCTCCCAAAAAAAAAAAAACACCTCCAATACTGAGTGCCCACAGCTGATCCACAAACTCAAGGATGGGGAGAAGGCATCAGAAATCTGTGTCAGTAGCCCTTCGCTAAGTGTCTCAGGACACTTTCTGTGTGAAGGAGGCTCTGACGTTTGCCTCTGTTGGCCAACAATGACCCATACCCAATTCTGCTAACACTGTGTCAAGACAGTTCCCCATAGCGGACACTGATGCACAGATGGTGCAGTCCGTTGCCCACACTGATAAATCATCCCTACTTTTAGCCGTAAGTCATTGTAGCACCAGTCAACAGAGAAACTCCCGTGGAACTTTTGAGTCAAAGTTGAAGAAATATTTTCCATGACACATTAAGTTTATCATGAAAACATCAGCGTCAAACAGGATTGAAAAGACTCACTTGTGACTCACATTGTTATTACGAAATGAATGAAGTGGGTGACGTGTTAGAAGCTGAAATTGTGATGACTTTATT
>PVKV010029843.1:0-23061 GCA_004027835.1 Alouatta palliata | reverse complement strand
ATAAATGGAAGAATAGCATTAAATAATCTGTGTTCTTAGAATATCCAATGATTTTTTTTATTAATGTAATAACAATTCTGCTCTTGGAAAATAAAAGTTTTATCTTTCTCAATTGTGTTTTTGTAAAATGTGTGACAAGATTCATTTATTCATTTAACAGAATAATTTGTTTTAAACAAATGCATAGACTAGGGATGGTAGCTGGGGTTTCCTTACAGCTCCTTGGAACTTAGGGTTTAAAGAAAGGTTAAAGAAAAGTTTAAAAATATTTCCATTGACCAAACCTAGTTTACCTAACTCAGCAAAGTTCCAGTCAGGAGCCAGAAGTACAGGTTGAAGGCATAACTATACCCACAAAAAAACACCATCAGTCCTCATCAATGATATTATTACAAGCAGTTAAATCAGTGAGGAATCTGAGTTTAAGGCAGAAGAGAAAGGAAGAAGGAAGTTTTTTTGTGACTCTCTCCCTGTCCTGAGCAGTGTAACAAGCAGAGAAGATAAATGCAATCCTGTGGTTCACCTTTTAGATTTTCATCCTGAAACGTTAGTGGAGGTCTACAGAGTTGATTTAGGTGATGTCTGGAAACTGGAGGCCTCCAGGAATTGCCAGTAATGAAAAGGCTTTGTCTCCCACCCACACACGGTGAGCCCAGCTGCTGACAAAGTGGAATCCATTGGGTTTCTCCTGATTGATGCATGTGGTTAATTGAGTGTCACATTGTGTTCATGTTGCTTCTGTTCTGAAGAACACAACAAGAGATCAGCCCTGACAATTTATAGCTAGTGAGCCAAAATAAAGCATTTCATTGGTCTGGCGATGGCAGTACATAGAACCCACAGCCCATCTGCCTGACAACCTGATTTGCAAATTGTGTGAGCACTGTCATGTTTTCCCCTTTCCCTTCCTTTTCTAGTGTGACCTGATCGTGGGGACATTTAAATTGATTTAGTGGCCATGAAGATGATGTTGGTTTATCTGAAACAGTATTTTAAGCCCGTACCCTAACCTAACGCACTACAACCCTGCCCATGTTTTGTTTTATTAAAAGTTTACTTTTTGGGAAGAAATACTCCAAGTACTTTCCCAAGGCTGCTGGATGGAGCCACACATGAGGTATCAATAGTGTTCTTAAGAGGACCTAACACTAGGTGTACTGGTTGGAATGTGGGGAGGAGGGAATGGGAGAAAGAAAGGCAAGAACAGAGGTTTAACATTGATTAGATATGATTAGCCAAACGTCGTCCACTCAGACCTGTCTGACTCTCCCAAGCAGTTTGTCGCATTAATTGTGTGTGTTACCACAGCAACTGAGCATATCAAATACATTATAATTATCTTTTTGTAAGTAGAGTGCTAACACCAGACTGTGTGCTTTCTAAAATCTATATCCCCATTGCTATTACAGGAGCTTTTCAAAACAGAGCCAAGAGAAAGACTCACTAAGAATGCAGTCAAAGAATGCATGAGAGATAAAAAAGACAGTGTTAAGAAGAATGCATAGGTTATTCATTCACATAAATCAGAGATCCTCAAACATTTTAGTCACAGAACTTCTTTATACTATTACAAAGAATTAACCATCACACAAAGAGCTCCAGCTTATATGGAGTACATATATTGACATTTGCCTAAGATGTTTTAAAATACTTATTAATTCATTTTCTAAAACTACAATAAACCCATTGTATGGTATATTATACCATATTTTATGAAAATATGGTATATTTAATATTAATATTAATGCCATATTTTATGAAAAAATATCTAATTTCCATAAGGAGACTAATTCATGCAACAAGAAGCATTATTTTTATATGTTTACCAGTCTCAAAATTTGGCTTAACAGAGAACAACTGGATTTTCATATTGGCCTCGGCTATCACTGTTCCAGAGTGACAAGTCACATGTAGTCTCTGAAAACTCCACTGTATCTTCTAGAGAGAATGAGAGTAAGAAAGGCAAATCACTCTTTAGGACCTTTGATTCTCCCACAACTACATTTTGAAAAACATTTACAAAAGGTTTATTTTTTATTTTTTATTTTTTTATTATTTTTATTATTATTTTTTAAGCTCCATTCAAAGTTTCAGTGCTTAGTTCAACCATTGTGGAAGACAGTGTGGCGATTCCTCAAGGACCTAGAAATAGAAATTCCATTTGACCCAGCTATCCCATTACTGGGTATATATCCAAAGGATTATAAATTGTTCTATTATAAAGACACATGCACACATGTGTTCATTGTGGCACTGTTTACAATAGCAAAGACCTGGAACCACCCCAATTGCTCATCAATGATAGATTGCACAAGGAAAATGTGGCACATATGCACCATGAAATACTATGCAGCCATAAAACATGATGAGTTCAGGTCCTTTGTAGAGACATGGGTGAATCTGGAAACCATCATTTTCAGCAAACTGACACAAGAACAGAAAATCAAACACTGCATGTTCTCACTCACAGGCGAGTGTTGAGCAATGAGAACAAGCAGACACAGGGAGGGGAGCATCACACACTGGGGTCTGTTGGGCAGGTAGGGGAGGGACAGCAGGGGATGGAGAGGTTGGGGAGGGATAACATGGGGAGAAATGCCAGATATAGGTGATGGGGGGATGGAGGCAGCAAACCACATTGCCATGTATGTACCTATGCAACAATTCTGCATGAACTGCACATGCACATGTACCCCAGAACCTCGAGTACAATTAGAAAAAACATATATATATTTAAAAAAAGCTTCAGTGACCACTAATTTCCAATGAAATATTATTTGGAGACAGATGAGTTATTTATGACATTGATTGTGAGTTGTGAAATCTTGTTAAGGTGGGTTTTCACATTTAACCTGTCCACTTATCTCTTCCATTTCTGCAAATTTCATGCTGAAAAAGGATTTTGAATCAAAACAATTCTAGCCATCTTCAATCCCCTCATTTAGTGATGTGATTTTCCTATCGGTATATTCCTTTTGCCTATGGAATACCATTTACAGCATCTTGTCTCTCCAGAAAACCTTGGGCTGACACTAAAATTTCAGAGAAATGGAAAGTTGTTCCTTTCCTTCAAAGAGTTGAAAAATACATAAAGATACAATGCTTAAGTAGAAGACTAAGTAAAAGTAAATATTACTAAAATAAATACCTGGAGGCCTGCAGATTGCACCTGTCAATCTGAACTCTTTGATACTGTTTAAATCTAATTTCAATTAAATAAGAATTTGATTTTGAATACCCTTAATAGTGGAATCATATGGCCTCTTACAGCCAAGTAGTGCTTAAAATGGAAAGAGCAAATCAGAAACTCCTACCCACCCAAGGACACGGAAGCTAACCCTATGGAACTGACTATCAATAATTAAGGCCTTTGATGCCTCAAATCATTTAGATAATAAGATTGCTTTGAAGTAAATAAATATCAAATTACGATTTGTGGCAGTCACAGGTGTTTGGCAGGGCTGGTCTATAATCAAAGAAAAAATGAATGCATTTTATTCAGCATAATTAGAAAAAGAAATGAAGTTTATATGCAAATTGTAAACCACTTTAGTCAAAGATAAGCGGTCAGACTGCTTTTGGTAATTTAAACTTTCATTTAGATGAGAATTCGCAAAGTATCTATTTTCAATGCAATTTGACTGCAGCTGGTTGCACTCTCTCCGTCATCTGAGAGAGAAATTTAAATGTTCCTGATAACCCTTCCATCTTGCTTTGGTGCTGACAGAACAACGTATGCATTTTTTAAACTTGACTTTTTCCCCTCTTGCCTATACAGGGAGTCAGGAGGTTATATGGGATTTTTCAGCATCCAGCACTGATCCCAAAAAAACATGTGTGTTTGGGGAATGAGGGGCAGGGAAGAAAACCAAAATGATAAAGATTAAAAAGAAATATGCCTGGATGCACGCAAAATTTAAGTGTTCTAAGAACAAATTGGGAATGTAAACACTATTCCTAACTATTTCAATCAAACAAAGCTACACGCCACTGAACTTGTCTTAACTCTCTTCTTACATTTTGCCATATTGGAGCATTTATCTACTTGTCTTACCTTCTTCCTGTTAGACTCTAAGATGCTTAAGTTCAGGAATTTGTGCTGTTCACCTCAGTGTTATTTGAGTAGCTTGGACTGCTACCTAGCCTATGTGAAATTAAATGAAATTGGATCCTTGTCCTAAGGATATTGAATTGAATCATGGCTAAGAACAAAGAGTAAAATTCAGGGAGGAAAAAGTAGACTGCTTCACAAGAAGGTAATGTAATATTTCAAAAGTAACAAATCATTTTAGTATAAGCCGTAGTTTTTTTGGTTGTTTTAGCTTTTTTTAAAACCTGAATTGTTGCTAGTTGGATGCAACGTGCTGACTCTGAATTCCTTTGGCTCCTATCTGTTTCTCTTATTCTACTAGTGGTAGTGATCTGCAACTAATCCTTTGCTTGTTTGATTGAACACACTAATACTAAATCAGTGCACCCATCTTAATACTCTTCGCGAATGCTGAGTAAGTGTTCATAAATAAACATCTGAACTAATCATATTTACTTCTAAAAAGGCATGTTGCATATCATCGCCTTAAACCCATGATGTAGTATGGCATTCTTCAAAATTAAATGGTCATTATAATCATCTATGGAGAATTTTTAGAAATACAGACATCTGGGCTCTGTAGAAGACCAAGTAAATCAGAATCTCATAAAAATTAACTGGACCTTGAAAACACAGTGAAAATTAAGAGGACTTAATATACAGAAATTAGTTAGCATGGTGCCTCATATAGCAAATAGTTTCATATATTATCTAGTATTATGATTAGACATTTAACAAATTTCTTTTTTTTTTTTTTTTTTTTGAGACGGAGTTTCACTCTTGTTACCCAGGCTGGAGTGCAATGGCACGATCTCGGCTCACCGCAACCTCCGCCTCCTGGGTTCAAGCAATTCTCCTGCCTCAGCCTCCCGAGTAGCTGGGATTACAGGCACGTGCCACCATGCCAAGCTAATTTTTGTATTTTTAGTAGAGACGGGGTTTCACCATGTTGACCAGGATGGTCTCGATCTCTTGACCTCGTGATCCACCCGCCTCAGCCTCCCAAAGTGCTGGGATTACAGGCGTGAGCCACCGCGCCTGGCTCATTCAACAAATTTCTAAGTGAAAGCAATAGACCCATGAATTAACACTAAAGCAGTGACTCCCAACATTTTTGGCACCAGGGACTAGTTTCATTTGTAGAAGACAATGTTTCCATGGATGGGGTGGGGCGATATGCGTGATGTTTTTGGGATGAAACTGTTCCACCTTAGATCACTAGGCATTAGAGTCTCATAAAGTGCTTGCAACTTAGATTCCTTGCATGCACGGTTCACAATGGGGTTCATGCTCCTATGAAAATCTAATGTCACTGCCGATCTGCCAGTAATGCCCGCTCAGCCACCACTCACCTCCTGCTGTGTGGCCTGGTTCCTAACAGGCTGCAGACTGGGGACTGGGGACCTCTGTGCTAAAGAGATAGATACATATAAGGAGAAAAGTGCCAGAGAAGATGGACTTAGATGGCTCCTGTTAAATCCTTGGATGGAGATGTTGTCTCCATCTTCTTTCTGTCCCTTTCCCTCTGCTGATCTCAAACACAGCCTCATTTATAACAAGGTGGGTGTAAAACAAGCCCGTGACATTAATCATATAATGTTCATGAAGAGGCTGGTACTCTTTGGTGGCATGCTTTCAAAACAGGATGGCATCAATGGGACAGTGCTCAAACCAGGCAGATGCCAGGTAGCTGAGAGCCATACCTATTCTTTCTTTGTAATTGTGAACTTGGCTCTTACACAGGTAAGCAACCACCTAGTGTCCAGAAAAATATTAAGAACTAGAGAGCTCTTGATTTTCTTTCCATTTTTGTTCCCTACTTGTGCCTTCACTCCTTAATCTTAGCTTGGATAAACAGCATATAGTTAACAGCATGAACCTATGGTGATAGAACACTGTGTCAACTGAGGCAGGAAGATGTTTGTGGTTGATGTTATTGTTAGGTATATGTATTCTCTACTGCCGCATAACAAGTTGCCCCGAAATGTAGCAGCTTCCAGCAGTAAACATTTTGTTTATCTCATACATGTGGGTCAGAAATCAAATGTGTGGCTTAGCTGGGTTTTCTGGCTTCAGATCTCTAACAAGGCTTCAAAATGTCAGCTGGGGATGTCATCATCTTGACGTTCTGTGTGGTAGAACCACTTCCAGGCTTACTTATAGGAGTGATAAACTGAGGCCTTTAGTTCTTCACTGTCTGTTAGACATAGACATCCCTCTCCTCTCTGCCACATGGACCTTTCCAATGGGAAGCTAACAACATGCATTTGGTTTCAGAGCTAGTAATGAAAGTAAGACAAAGGGTGTTAGCAAGTCAGAAGACACAACATTTTATAATCTATTATTGTGAGTGTCATCCTATTATTTTCACAATAATCGACTGGTAAGAAGCAAGTCACCAAATTCAATTAATACTCAGGGGGAGGAATTACACAAAGGGCGCACACTAGTAGGTAGGGGTCACTGGGAGCCATCTCAAAAATGTCCTGTCACTTTAGGAGACCCTATTATTAATATTTAGCAGTATTGCAATAGATACTACCTATTTCATCAGCCCTCAAAACATCAATAGAGTGTCTTTTAAAATTCAGAAACTTCATATTTTCTTAATGAGAAAGCCTTAGTATGTGAGGCTAATAAGAAGACATACTTTTGGGTGTCAATGTACTTTTAAAATTTCCCGCTGATACTCCATACCCTACAGTGTGAAATTCAAGGACCTTCACAGAGTTACATATACCTCTTTGACCTGGCCTGAGTAACTCTCCAGCTACATCCTTTGTCTTTCCCTCACTAAAATGTTACAGTCTAACAGTATCATATTGTTTGCAGTTTCCTAGGTAGTTAGGTATACATGCCTGTTGTCTCTAATATCTGGAATGTTCCCATGCACATCCCAGCATCTGACTACCTCTTACTTAAATTTTAAGAATTAGCCTCAGCATTGCCGCCTCTAAAATGTCTTTCCCAACCTTCTCACTGGGCTACATGCCCATCATCTTAATTTCTGTAATACTAACTTGCGCACTGGTTAGTGTATTTTCTCTGTGTTTTCTTCAAGATCATATGAAATTTTTAATAGTCAAGACTGTTAATACATCCAGCTTTGCATTCTCAACACTTAGAATGACTTGGGCTACAGTATATTTTACTACATGTTTGTTGAATTACAATGAGGATGGAAGAGGTTGGGTAGGAAGGAAAGAAGGAAGGAAGGAAGGAAGGAAGGAGGGAAGGAAGAGAGGGAGGGAGGAGGCAGGAAAGGAGGGAGGTAGGGAGGGGAAGGAAGAAAGAGATGGGAAAGAAGAAAGGGAGGGGAAGGAAGAAAGGGAAGGAGGGAGGGAGGGAGAAAATTAAAGTGCTATTTTCCAAGTAAACTCAAGAACAAAGTTCTTACACCCATTGCTATTAAATACCATGAGAAGATAGGAAAAAAATATGGTATTCCAGTGAAATTACTATCTAGTTGATTAATTTTTTCCTTATAGGCATAAACTTTTAAAAGTCTATAAAGAAGTGAAGAAGATTAAAGTAGAGTCTATCCTGCTATGTTTTAAAAATCACGCTACAAAAACAATGTTTGCAGTGGTTGAAAGAAACTATGGCATTTCAGATTCATTGTAAGAAGACAACATTGTCTGCAGGAATTTTGTTAACAGTATATTTTTAGCTTAAGCATATTCTTTGTTAGAATATATTCACATTTTTCTCAAGAAGGAGACTTTTTTAATAGCAGAGGTACAGTGGATCTTACTTATTCTCCTCCCTTCACCACCCCTCCTTATGCTAAACAAAGCACAGATCACTCACGCTAAATAGCTGTGCTGTTTAATTCACCAGTTGTTACCGGAAGTGACCCCTTTCTTTTCTCCAGTAAGGAGTGTTGTTTCTGATGGGGATTCCATTATTACAAGTAATATAAATCATACTCTCTAATTAATTGATCAGTTATAGTCAATTGGCTTTAACAAAAAAAAAGTTGTTAAACAAAAAAATCTAACAGTTGCAATATTTCTGATATATATTGGTAATTATAATTTGAACAAATTAAATGATGTGATATAAGGCATATTAAAATAACTCTCTCTTCCCTTTTTAGTGTATTGTTTTGTTTTGTAATCTGGAAATTTACTATATTCTACATCAAAGTTATTCTTTTGCATTCATGTTTTGCTTTTATCTGTGTGCGTTTTGTCTTTTATTTTTATTTTTACAAAATCCGTACTTAGGAAGCACAGCTCATTGAATTCTTAACTCAATGTCAATGGGTTTCTAAGCTACCGTCTCTTCTAACTGGAAAGTGTGGGTTAGTTAGAAAATGTTGGCTGGCTGAACAGTATTTGGAGAGTGGCAAGCATTGCAAGTGTGGTAGGATGTTCAGAATTGGTTAAGAATGGCTCTGGTCAGAAACCACGCTGGAAGCAGTTACTCTGAGGGAAGTTGTGTTCAGTAAAATCCTTTCAAAGTAGGAACTCCTGTCCTATAAAATCATTATTTCTTCTTTTAATCTAACTCTGCTGGGGTTTTACTCCTCTATGCAGATTATAGAGGAGTAAAACACTCTGTTCTTTCACTGTTCTGCCCAGAATTCATTTTTCTGATAAGCACTGAAACACGTCGCCTTCATAGATTCTTTTTTTTTCTGCTGTTTCCCAACCAATTATGCCAAGTCCAGAATATTCCATAATTAATTTTTCAGCACAATTTTTCCTACCCAGTAAACTTGCTTGTTAAATTATAGCTATATCTTAAGCTGTAACTTTTGCTTAATTAATACATGCAAATATAAAAAGCAGAATAATTAAAAGATTATTTATAATACAAAAAGTGATTCAGAAACTCTGAAGACTTCATTTTATTAAATATTATTTGCAAATTACCTCCACTTTCAGGCCTCCTGTGTAATCTCTAAATTGTCAGGGTGTTTTTTGGAGAAGCAAAATGTGGTTGTGTGTTTAACACCTTTGAATTTTGGAGTTTTAAAGCTATTCTAAAATCCTTGTAACTACTACTCTCTGGCTGGAAATGTTTTTTTTATTAAGGTCACATGATGGGAATTTCACAATCAAACGCTACCAAGCACCTA
Source organism: Alouatta palliata (assembly GCA_004027835.1). NCBI lineage: Eukaryota > Metazoa > Chordata > Mammalia > Primates > Atelidae > Alouatta > Alouatta palliata. Next base: position 13,885 of record PVKV010029843.1, on the reverse strand, counting down.
GATTTCAAAAATATAGGAGTGGATAATTTAAATGGCTCAATAAAAATAGTTGCTTATTTAATAGAGTGCTTGACATGTATCAGCTCTATTTGTATTATCTATCAAACTATCCTTACAACAACTGTAAGAGCTACATACTATTACAGTCTCAGTTTAGCTCAGGAAATACTGAGGAAATATTTAAATCATTCAAGGTAAGGACAGCTGAATTAAGACTCCATAAAGAAGCAGTAGGTATTCTAACCACATTTTTTTTTGTTAGTTTTTAATTTGGGCACATTATAACCCTTAATTTCCATTAGAAACTGGGTATGATTTTAACAGGCTGAGACAGTCTTCTACAGCTAATTTCTTCTTATTGTGTTGATTGACCTCCAGATTTCTAGTTTATGGCTTGGGTTAAGATTCTTTTAGCTGTACTGCCTTAAATAATAAACTCAAGTGGCATACCTTAAACTCAAGTATACCACTTGAGTTTATTATTTTCTTCTTCCTAAGAAAAAAGAATCTGGCCGGGCGCGGTGGCTCACGCCTGTAATCCCAGCACTTTGGGAGGCCGAGGCAGGTGGATCACGAGGTCAAGAGATCGAGACCACCCTGGCCAACATGGTGAAACCCTGTCTCTACTAAAAATACAAAAAAATTAGCTGGGCGTGGTGGCACGTGCCTATCTTGGGAGGCTGAGGCAGGAGAATTGCTTGAACCCGGGAGGCGGAGGTTGCAGTGAGCCAAGGTCCCGCCACTGCACTCTAGCCTGGCGCCTGGGGACGGAGTGAGACTCTGTCTCAAAAAAAAAAAAAAAAAAAAAAAAAAGAATCTGAGAAAGTATGAGATGACTATAGTTAAACAATGAATTGGAATTCTCTGAGTTAAATATTCATCCAAAGGAAAAGTACAGAACTTTAGCAAAAGGCAATATGCACATTATTTTCAGATATTTACGTTTTAAGGTGATCTTGTAAAAAATAGGAAATGATCCAACAACACTTTGATAATATGGAAAAAAATAGTCTAAATAAATGCAATACTTGGCATTGTTAGGTGGGCCTGCTGAGTGCTTTTCATTCCTGCTTTTCTTGATCTAGAGTTGACCCATGAGATATCCACATTTAATATATATATAGATATATATCTATACATATGTATGTGTATAGTATATATCATCTATACATATGTATCTATAGATATATAATATATAATATATATTGATATATGTATAGACATATATAGAGAGAGATCTATCCTATATATATTACCCTTTATATAAATATCCTATATATATACACTACCATATATATATATGGTACATACTCTATATACTCTCTATATACATATATAATCTCTCTCTCTCTCTATATATATATGTATACATACTCTCTATATATGGTAGTATATATATATCATGTATATATATATGGTTAAATATATATACATGGTATATATATACTCTCTACATATATATACACTACCATATACACTACCATATATATATTACCACATATATATCCTATATATATCCCATATATATATCCTATATATATATATATGTGTGTGTATATATATAGATGGTATTACCATATATATACCATATATATATATATATATATATATGGTACTACCATATATATACGGTACTACCATATATATACCATATATATATATGGTAGTATATAGAGTGTATATATATAGAGAGAGTATATACCATATATGTATGGTAGTATATGGTAGTATGTATATATATATATAGTGTGTATATATATAATATATATATAAAATATATCATGTGTGTGTATATATATATATATACATATATATGGAGAGAGAAAGAGAGAAACAGATTTGATGGTCTCTGGCATGGAATTTAGTCACACTGTCTTCATCCAGTGCTTTGATGGCAAGGGCTATGAATTCTCACAAATGCCATAAATTCTGAGAAAGTGAACTGAGTTGTTAACTTTCCTACTTCTGGTTGAGCATGGTAGGAAAAGCACTTTTGAGTTTCTACTACCATTCGGAAGTGAGGGACATTTTAAGGATGCTGAAACTATGATGGGAAAGACTCCAGGATCTGAACTGGTTAAATTATCTTAAGTTTTAGCATAGGATAAGCAAAGCTCACTCTACTTCAGATCAATGAGAACGCTGGTTCATGACTTTTGTATCACTCTGGAATGGAGAGAAGAGGCAAAATATTCTTTCAAATATTTGGTACAACCTCAGTTGATAATCTCCTCTTCTATGTCCTCAGGCTGCTGAAATAATGTCAAAATATAAAATACCCAGAGAGGAGAAAGAGGTTCCTAGTATTTTGAAGAGAGACAAAAATAAATCATCCACACCATATTGGAACCAACAGAAAACTCGGACAAAGACATACAACCTGAAGTAAGATGCAAAACAAACCATATTATGATCATGCAAATATACACTTTCCTCCCCATAATTAGAAAAGAGTTGAAAGAATGAAATTCCCATACACAATAAAAGGAAAAAAAGAAAGAAAGAAAAATAGCATAAGCATTGGAAAGAAACCTGATTTGGAAAGAAAATATAATGCAAGAATTAAGGCAGACATTTTTCAGGAATTTTCTATGCTACAGAAAAACTTAATAAAAGCAAAAGTTCAATAGGTACATAATTTTAAAAGATAATGAAACAACCAAATGAGATGGTAATGAATTATCTCTGGCTCCCAAAACAATGTCCACCCAGAACCTCACAATGAATGTAAACTTATTTGGAATAAGGGTCTTTGCAGAAATAAGTAAGGATCTTAGAGGAGGTTGCTCTGGATTAGGATGAGTCTAAATCTAATAATGAATGTCCATATAAGAGACAAAAAAAAAAAGAGAAGCAAATGCAGAGACATAAGAGAGATGCAGATGTTGGATAAACAGGAGAGAAGCCATATGCAAAGGCAGAGTGGGAGTCATGCAGCTACAAGTCAGGGGACTTTAAGGCTTGCCAGAAGCCAGAAAAGGCTAGGAGAAAAGCAGGAAACAGCTCTCCCGCAGAGCCTCCAGAAACAACCAACTCTGACAACACCTGATTTGAGACTTCCATCCTCTGGAACTGTGAGAGTACATTTCTGTTGTTTTAAATCACCAAATTTGTGGTAAGTTGTTACAAAAGTGCTAGGAAATCAAAACAAGAGACGAAATGTGAGATTGCATAGCTATGGAAGCAAATCAAGGACCAAACGATTATTACAAAAAATAATTTAATTACAATCGGGGGACAGAGAAGCTGAAAATTGAATTAATGATAGAAAGCATAGCAAAGGTTCTTAGTTTTTTTGTGTTGTTGTTGTCTTCCAACTGCCTCTATACACTTTTTACTGAAAAGAAAAGCCTCTCAAAACTGATTTTCTGGTGTCCCTTGTGATTGGATATCGGGTGCTACCCTTCTGGCCATAGTGTCTAAGGGGAAGCACACGTGTAATCCCAGAAAGTTTCTTTAAATAAAGAATGCATGTCTTAATTTTTTCCACTTCCCTGCTGGCTGACGTGCAAGGATTATGAACAGAATCAGAGTAGTCATCTTAGAGATGGTTCATGCTTGGCCTAGCAGAGCAACAAGATGAAAGCTAACTGGGCTGAGAAGTGTGGGGCTTCCAGACCCTACGTGAGAGGCTTATGCTGGACTTGTTGGATGAAAGAAAAATTAACTCCTATCTTGTTTAGACCACTCATACGTTTCAGCCTTTGCTACAGAACAAGCCAGAACTTTTAAGTAGTGTATCCTAATAGGCATAGAGATATATCTGAAGTTATATTCAAAATAGATTAATGATGGGTATCTGCTTAACTTTTAGAACACATACTTTTATTTACGTCAAAGAAAGAGAGGCTTTGAAGTTAGTCTGGGGTTCAAATTATTGAGCTATCACTTGACAAATAATTGATCTTAAGTGAATCAATTCATGTATTCGAAACCTAATCCTTCATTTAAGCACGAGAGATAGAACTGCCTTTAACCTCAGTTTTCTAAAAATAAAATGGGAGTACTGTACTATTTCCTCTTTCATAGGTCTATTTTTAGATTTATTTAAAGTACTTAGAATGGTGTCTGGAACAAATTAAACATTATGTGCTGTTTAGCTATTCTCACCATCCTTATCCCCACTATTACTATTAATTAATAAGGTATGAGAATTAAAAATGATAAAAATATGTAATATTTAGCTTAATGCCTGACAAGTCACAAATGCTGACTAAATGATAGTTATATCATTTCACCTCTTATTTAGTAAGCACATTAAAATATGTTTTCCAATCCATCCCCTCCTGTCATGTTAATTGAGGTCACTCAATTGAGGTCACTCTCTAAGACTGTAGAGTAGTCTTAATTTTCTACCCCATATTCTGATATTCTAACCTCTAATATCTCCTGCCACATTAATTTCATTCCAGTTATTTCTGCCAAATTAATTCTTTTAAAGCTTGGCTTGGTAAAATCACCATCCTACTCATCATGGCTTAAAGAACCAAACATAATCCCACATTTTGTCTTACAAATCATTTTATAATATAATTCCAATGTTCCTTCCAGTTTCACACCTTTGACTTTCTTATACATTGTGCTCTACATTCAAGTCAAATAGTCTAGTCATATTTGCCTAAATATTTCTCACAAATTTTTCTCTCATCTTTGCTTATGCTGCAGCTCCCACTACTTGGCGGGTCTTCTTTTTTTCTTTCTATACATATAAATGCTTAAGGCTTTTCTAAGTGTTAATTCATTTACCAATCTCTCCGAGCATATTTGCCTAAATATTTCTTACAAATTTTTCTCTCATCTTTGCTTATGCTGCTGCTCCCACTACTTGGCGGGTCTTCTTTTTTTCTTTCTACACATATAAATGCTTAAGGCTTTTCTAAGTGTTAATTCATTTACCAGTCTCTCCGAGCATTTTTGATGGAATGTACTTTTTCTCTGTTCTGATTTTGAAGCCCTTTGTTGTAATAATGCTAACTATGATGCATGTGATAGGGATCGTTACCCAAATCTGCCTGCTCACTTTCTTCCCCTTGGACACCATGAAAAATTAGCTATATACACACAGAAGACACCAGATAAATGAGAAATAAAGTACCTCCTCAACCATCTCCCTGCTCCTACTGTATGGATAATATAACAAATAAGAAAGCTAAGCAATTCTTCTTCTTTTAAACCTAGGCCCCAATTGCTAGGTCTGCAGGGACCTCTTTGAATCTATTGTACTGAGCCAACTTTGTGAAAAAGATGTACCAAACTGACTCTCACCTAGTTTCAGATAAATAAATATAGAAAGACTGAGGAATAAAAATGATAAGGCCTGACAGCTTTTCTCAAAGTCAAATGTACATATTCATCAATTAGGGATCTTGATAAATCACAGATTTCAATCAGCAAATCTGAGAGTAGTCCCCAAATTCTTCATTTCTAGTAATTTCCCAGGTATGAAAATGTTGCTTGTCTGTGGATCACTCTATGAGTAACATTTCCGTTTAATATGGATAGGCATTTAAAACAAGCTTGCTCTCCAGTACTTGGGGAGTCGATGAGGAAGCAAGAGCTGTCATGTTGCATGTTTGCACAGGAGTGTTGTCTACTATGAATGTCTAAAAATGACCAATTAGGTGAAGCAATTATTTTGCCATGAAATGCAGCTAAAACAAGATAGACAGTGTGGACCATGCAATGTTTTTTTTTTTCTGCATTCTTCTGAGTAGAGTGAAAAATGGTTTCTAGAAGACTCATCCCCACAATAGATAAAGACAGAAATGATATTGGCAAATCAAATAGTTTCCCCCTCACTGATGTATGCCATTCTTCCTCTCATTATTAGGTTTGATTTCACAAAGTTATTTATGCATTTGGCCACATTACACTGTTTATATGAGTTCTGTGGATTAGCTTAGAATAGGGATGCTATTTTGTTTTTATTATTGTATCATAGTCAGGTAGAGGTATGTGGTAACACTTTAAAAGTATGGTTGAATTAAATCAAGTTTTTGTTTTCAGAATTTCTCTGGTAGCTCATGACATTTACGTTAAGGCTCTTAATAAAAAGAAAGGATCTCTTTGTGGACTTAGGAAACCGAAACACAGGTATCTTATGAGCACAAAGTCCCTGTAATTGTAGTCAACTTTCAAGGTACTGTCATATCACAGAAGGAATGGGGAGTTCTGACTAATAAAGATTCAGATGTCAACAGGGATGCTTACTTAGTATTTGAATTACAAACTAATACTAATAATATTATTTGTGTTATTGAAGTATGAAATAAAATAAAGTATATAGTATAATACCTGAAACATAATAGGTGCTCAATAAATGTTGAGTAGTCCCCATCTTTATCCCCAAGAATGCCCTTGGTAATGAGAAAAAGTTCAATTTAGAATTAAGTAGACTGCCTTGCTTACATTCAAATACTGCTTTTGGTTCTGCTCCTATGGGAATAATTCAGTGGAGACATTAGTTGCTAACTGTATTATATATTTAAAAAATAAACCTTAGAGGCCTTTCCTGAAATTCTAGCAGGTACCAGTAGCTATGCACAAATATTTCAGAAATGGAAATGGCTTGTTGTTCCTCACTTTTTGTTTATAAAATAAAAATATCTGTAACTTTGTACTTACTGAGTCAAATTGCTATTTCTATATGCATATACTGCTACCGTTTGAATGTTTGTAGCTCCAAAACTCATGCTGAAAATCTCTAATATGGCAGTATTGAGAGGTGGAGCCTTTAAGAGGTGATTTGTGACATGAGGGCTCTGCCATCATGAATGGATTAATTTGTTAATGGATTAATGGATTAATAAATGAATGAGTTATCATGGGAATGAAACTGGTGACTTTTTAAGAAGAGAAAGAGGGGCCTGAGCTAGTGTGCTCAGTCTCCTCACCATGTGATATCCCGGGTCATCTTGAGACTGTAGAGAATCCCGCCTCCAGCAAGAAGGCCCTCAACAGATGCAGCCTCTCAAACTCTCAAACTTCTCAAACTCTAAACTTTTCAGCCTCCAGAACTGTAAGAATTAATTTGTGTTTTAAAATAAATTACCCAGTCTCAAGCATTCTGTTATAAGCAACAGAAAACAGACTAGGACATATATACGTCTCTCTCTCTCTCTCTCTCTCTCTGTGTGTGTGTGTGTGTGTGTGTGTGTGTGTGTGTAGAAAGAGTGTGTGTGCGTGTGTGTGTGTGTGTGTGTGTGTGTAGAAAGAGAGAAGAGACAACCAGTTTAATTTGTTAGACCAAAAAAACTTATTTTTAGTTTATGGGTTTGAAACAGCTAAACTATAGAAATTTTGAAACTTTTTTAAAGACCAAATTTTGATTTATCTGTATATTCAAAAGTGTTATTCAAGAAAGAATAAGATGATTCTCCAATTAACAGGATTAATTCAACAAACCCACCAGGCAAGGCCATGGACTCACAGGATCATCAAGATAAAATCCAAGTCTCTCCAGCTGCCTGCCTACTATCCTTCTTGTTGCCCCTTTCCCCAGTTCACAACTTCCTCGAACTTCATGCCCCCACACACCAATATCACAGGTAATCCATTTTTTTGTTGTTAATTTCATACTTTAAAACACTGAACATAAAACATAAAAACCTAAGAACAGCAACAAAAACAGTGATGCTCTTAGCATTGTCTTTTATTACCTATTGGACCAACCCAAGATTCACTTAATGCTTTAAACTCCATTGGCCCATTCATGTTGTTCTCTTTGCCTCTATACCTTTTGCTCTTTCCCTTCCTGAGGGGTGATCTTTTTTGTGTATATCTTGAGGAAGGTGTGGCTACTTACCTGTTCCCTTAGAATAACAACTGATGAATAAAATCATTCTAAGATATTAATAGTAGGTAGTTGCTTAACATGTAACTACTGCTTGATAGATTTGCGTTTTAACTCTTCTTATTACACTTGAAGGTATTCCAAAGGCTGGATGCATCTCTTTCTGTTTAGTGGAGAGATCATCTAAAAATCACACTGTGTTCGTAAGCTCTTACGAATAAGACTACTCTTGTTGCAAAATCTTTTCTTAGATCCAATTTTAATGTTTTGAATCAGGAAGTTCCCTTAGAAACATATTACTGAATACAGTCCTTCTGCTTCCACTTATAAGGTAATTTAACACAAAATGTGACATAAGTCTTTACACAAAGTAAACCTTCAATTATAAGTGGGCAGGAGTTGGGAGGACTAATTTATTTTGTCCTCTTTGGTAACTTACTTTGAAAATCATACTTCTCTCCAAAAATTTTTTCTAAAAAGAATAAAGTTATTCAGAAGACAAAAGATACGAATTTTTTTCTCTAGTTTTAAAAAATTATTATCAATGTCTTTTGCCATGCCACTTAAGTTTAATGTAATTATTTAGTCCTCTCTGATGCATCTCTGTGTACCTCCAAAAATTTTATTTATTTTTTCCAAAACAAGGAAGATATTGTTTGGGCTTTAATGCTTTAAACAAGTTACAAGGTTGCAGTTTTCTCAGCAAGAGAATCTGGTATCTAGGAACATCCACAGAGTCTTGGTGTTTTCATTCAGATGGATCTGGGAGCTCATTTGCTGTGCTTCTTAGTTCTCTGTCATTCATTTCAGAGGGAGAAAGAACACAAGGGCTGGGAAGAGTGACAGAACTGAAATAAGGCTGCTGCTCAGATTTAGTCATTGAAAATTTCACCCATATCTGTAATTTGAATGACATTTTAACTTCTTTCGATAGTTTAATTCAACTAAACAAGTATTCGGTACAATAGCTGGAACGTAAAACTCACCCTACCTTGAAGAACATAGGAAGGCTTGGTATATTTGAAAAAATACACTTTAAGAAAGTGAGAACCTGCTATCAGATCACTGGTCTTTAAGCTCTTGTAAGCTGAAGCAGGAATCTCTCCTGATTTGGAAATAGCATCTGGCTAATAACAGCTGGTTGCAGTCTCAGACCTGCCACTAACACTTAAACCTCAAATGTCTCAGTTTCTTTGCCTGTAAATGAAACAGTGACACTAAATTGACTCTACGATCTTTTCCTCCCTTACATTCCATGATTCTTGAAATAAGAATCATAGCAGACAGCAAACCACAGAGTGCCAAATCAAATATAATACAGGCCATCACAGGTGTGCCAGCCAACACTAAGTGTGATCAAGAAATGGAGAAAAAGGGAACTGCAATAATTGGAAAGGCCTGACAGAAGAGCCAAAAACTTACAGTCTAGAAGTTAGACAGGAAGCAGATGGCCTAGAATAGGGAAAAGAACAGATTTAGCGTATTCCATCAAATGTATGATGCCTTCAGTTATAAGATGCACTATAATTATATGCATTACTAAAAGAGAAAATGCTACCATTTAAACTAGAATAATATGCTTTGTTATCTCTTGATGTTTTTAAAAGATATTTATTTAAAAAGCTCCTTTATACTCATTTGACTGTAAAAAGAAAGGATGGCATGAACAGCTGTGACCAAGTTTATTCAAATACAGTTCATGAAAACTGCACTCTATATGCTCCCTGGTCATCAAATGGGCAACATACCATGGACTGTAAGAATGACAGTTACAGAAATATTAAAATGTGGCAGTATAAATATGTATTTTTTTTTTTTTGAGACAGAGTCTCACTCTGTCACCCAGGCTGGAGTGCAGTGGCACAATTTTAGCTCACTGCAACCTCTGTCTCCCAAGTTCAAATGATTCTCCTGCCTCAGCCTCCCAAGTAGCTGAGACTACAGGTGCATGCCACCATGCCTGGCTAATTTTTGTATTATTAGTAGAGACGGAGCTTCACCATATTGGCAAGGCTGGTCTCGAACTCCTGACCTTGTGATCTGCCTGCCTTGGCCTCCCAAAGTGCTGGGATTACAGGCGTGAGCCACTGCGCCTGCCCATAAATGTATATCTTAAAAATGAGTAAGATAGGCTAGCAGGCATTTTATGGGTAAAAATCACAGCATGTTCAGTGGACAGGATGGCAAATGCTGTGTATACATCATGAAATGGTGAAACACAGAGTCTTGGTGGATGCATGAACAGTGCTCTGAAAAAAAAATCACAAGGCCTAGAGCTGAAAAAGCTGGGCACAGGATGTATAACAGAAGGTTTAACACTTAACCATGGCAGAGTCAAATAAGTTCTGTTCAAATGAATATGCCTTATTCTAGATGGTTCTCTCTAATCAGTATCCTGTTCCTTGATTAGCTAGAACTTGCCAAAGGGAAACTGTTCTGAAAGACTCATTATAAACTCAGTAACACCTCCACTTAATACTTAAATATCAAATGGCCCACACTTATACAAAAATAGCATTAAATGTTACTTCTACATGTGTATGCTTTTATCTTGGTTCTCAGGGAAAGAAACAAAGAACTTTATTCTTGAAAATAACTTCTGGCTCACAAAGTACAGAAAAACAATGGATATTTTCATCTGTTTTCTCACTGAAACAGCTATGTGTCATTTCAAATCCCATTCAAATCTTCCAGTGAAGATAATTCTCATAGAAAATCTCCTCCAGAAAACAGCCAAAGGCCTTCAAGCAAACTAAAAGAGCACATCAAAAGAGCATGATTCTTCCAGTTCCGAGCAATATTTAAGATTCCTATTTTCTACCGTCTTTGCCAAACAGATTACTTTCGGCATTGGTGACTAGGGAGTGGATTTCATTACTAAACCCAAGGTCACAGGTGGTTTCGCACTAGAGCATAATTAAATTGTGCAGAATGAATTACAATGGTTTAGCAAATAAGGTCTCCTTGTTTGGGCTGAATAGGACAGATAGAATGCAGCGCCATGTTCAGGCTAAAGCCAGACAGTACTTGGGCCCAGGAAGATTAATCTGGAGTGCAATCACTTGATGATCCCTGACTATGAATACTTAGTTTAAATTATTCCTCAGTCACCCTGGAATGGGAAAAGCAATCACTCATAATTAGCAGGTCACTTTTTTTGTAGGACTATTTATGCAAGGCACGGAGAGGATGGCATAAAAGAAAAACCCTCTTGTTTAGAGAAAAATTGATATGTATGTTTGGGATGAACATAATGATCAAAAACTATTAAAGAGGAAAATAAGTTATTAAGGATGAAGGAGTCCACTTAATTGTATATTTCCATATGTTCACTTTTATGGGCTGAAAGATACCACCCAGGAAATAGGTAGCAGACAGGTGAGAGTAGCTTTTCTCACTTTGGGAGAAATCCTTTTTCTTCAGCTAGGTTTTTAGAAAAGACACAATCACAGACAAGACCATTGATAAAGGACTCATGCCCTTTCTCCAAAGAAGTAACGGGCTTTTGGGCTTCAGGAGTTAAAAATATAGAGAGAACTAAATAATCTCACTTTGTAAATAACTATAAATGCATTCTCACTTTAGTCATGATGTATCATTTAAACAATTTCTATTATATCAGTTAGATATTTGTCAGTCAATAAATTAAAATATTCAAATTACTACTTAAAGCAGATATTTTTGTGTGTTTTTGAACAATGCCTTCAGAATATGTTATGCAATATTGACTTACAACAAATACTTATATGCATGGTATATACATGTGAGGTGTGTGTGTTTGTATATGTATATTAGTTTACTAGTCAAATAAACATAAGCAAATAGAAGAGACTAAAAGAACCAGCTATTGACTTACTGGATAGAAAATACAATATTTTTTAGTAGTGTACTGGAAATATTTGTATGTCATAATTTCTAAAATTATTTATTAAGCAAATCAAAGCTTCAGGTAACAATTAACGATAAATTAATTAGCTTTACGAGTTCTGAATTTGTTAGTAAATATACAGATCATACATCAGCTCTATTGCCAGGTTAGAAACAAAGCCAAAATATCTAGTTTTCTTTTCTTTAATGCTTGTTTTTCTGGTATAGTAGAAAGGATTCAGGGTATTTAAATTTGAAACTAACTTTGTAATATTCTTGCACTGCCTCCAACCTGATTCAAACATCATTGTTAAGTTTCTCATGAGCAGGTGACATAAGGTAGAGTTTAGGAGCAACACAATCAGACTAAAGTAATACATACTCACAAGAATGGCTGTTAGTAATTTACTTATGCAAGAATACTGCAAATATTAAAATATGCAAGTAAAATTTAAGAAGGATTTAGATTAATCTAAAGGAAATCTCACATACTTATGTTAACAAAATTAATAACTATAGGTAGTTTGAAAATATTTAAGAGGCTCAGGGATATATTGAAAATAACAACTACCTTTAAGGAATTAAATTATCTTCTGGTTGGACAGCTTCCTTAAGCTATTACTGGTTTTCCTAGCATCTCTTCTTTCTCCATATACCTGTATTTGTTCAGTATTTTTGTTTGCTTCTTTGTTATAAAAATACTACATTTGTTTGTATATTTTATCTAAGTAGTGGAAATAAATTAGTGATGATTGAAGACATACCTTCCAAGAGTGGATCTCAGACTGCCATACCCTATATAGTCAGGATTCCATATTAATAGAATAAAGATATATCTGTATTTGCCTGAGACAGTCCTGGCTCATGGATATTATCTCAGCTTCTAGTTCAGTTTAGCATCTGCCCCTGATTTATTTTTTTTTATTTTTAAGTTAATTGGTAGTAGTAGTAATTGTACTTCAATAAGCCATGATGAGTTTTTGTAGATCTTCTTTTCATTTTTCATTTGTACTGTATGAAATTTATGTTCAGGAAACAAAATTCCCACTTTAGCACATGGCAAAACATTAAAGATACACAGAGATGCATCTCTTTCTCCCAACACTTTCCAGTCATATATATGTGCATACTGTAAGATAATCTCACCTCTCTTCCAGGGACAATATTTAGGGCACTTGTTGATTAAATCAAATGACCTTAGAAATGAGTAACTAGTGACATCTAATCCCTTCAAACAGGAGTGATGGTTGAAGAAGGATTTGATGCTCCTGTCCTCGCCAGACACTTAGTGTAACAGCCAAATTTACCTTTGACTGTGTGCACCATGACTGTCAGATGCAAACAGGCCAGCCATCAGTTTAACAATGAGCAGTGTTTGTGGGTATTGAAAAATTACAGAATAGCTTTACATTAAATACATTTGGGAACTATAGGTTGAACAGTTGTATCGTAGTTTGTAAAGAGAATGGTCAGAATGTTCTTGATAACTGGTTTTGTCATTGATTTTAAGCTGTAAATCTGTATTTATATTATTGTACACTAAGTTATTTAAAAATTTTTCCATAACTCCTTTTAATGGCAATGACTTTTCCAAAGTGCATATTTGGTAATATTCCATGTACTATATCTCATTTTTCAATAAAGTTTATGTGAATGTGTAAATTGCACAAAATGTCTATTGACATTTATTATCCACCATGGAGGATGTAGTGAAATCACTGATTTCATAAAATGTAGCTGACACAAATCAGCTGGAGAAGCATTAGCAATTACATTTAAAAATGGTCAGATTTAACTTTCTTTTTTTTTTTTAATAATATATATATATTTTATTGCATTTTAGGTTTGGGGGTACATGAGAAGAACATGCAAGATTGTTGCATAGGTACACACATGGCAGTGTGATTTGCTGCCTTCCTCCCCATCACCTATATCTGATATTTCTCCCCATGCTATCCCTCCCCAACTCCCCACTCCCCGCTGTCCCTCCCCTTTTTCCCCCCGACAGACCCCAGTGTGAGATGCTTCCCTCCCTGTGTCCATGTGTTCTCATTGTTCAACACCCGCCTATGAGTGAGAATATGCGGTGTTTGATTTTCTGTTCTTGTGTCAGTTTGCTGAGAATGATGGTTTCCAGGTTCATCCATGTCCCTACAAAGGATGCAAACTCATCGTTTTTGATGGCTGCATAATATTCCATGGTGTATATGTGCCACATTTTCCCTG